>JANAVB010042420.1:31585898-31709696 GCA_029216955.1 Iris pallida
TTTGCTATTTTGAAAGAGATATTATACTATTCTACTTGTTATTTCTATTTGGTTGCGGAAATACACCTAGAGCTAGCTTACACTACACCAAAATGGACGATTTGCGACGGTTAGAGCTGTCCAACAACGACGGACTAAAAGTATCATTGCATTTTTGACGGATTAAAACTGTTGTTTAATGTCAAAACCTATCTCACCACTACAGTAAGTTTGAATTCGACTGTTGTTTAACATCCAAATTTCATTGAAAATTTTGGCTCCAAATTTTGCTCTTTAATTTTTACCCAAATTTGTGTGCCCCCTCCCGATGACCCCCTGATCAAAACTTTCTCCAAAAATTCTCCTGTCAAAACCCCCGCCCCAAACCCTCCTTCCTCCCTCTCCCTCTCCTGCTCCCTCTACCTCCTCCCCGTCCCCCTTCCGCTCGTGCTCTTGCTGTAACCCTTGGAACCCTAAGGTATTTCTTTTCTTCGAAAAATATTTTCTCTTCATGTGTACATGGATTTTGGATAGAGAAGAGGGAGTAGGAGAGGGAAGGAGACGAACGTGAGTTTTTATAGTGAGTGATTTATTTACTGAGTCTGTGCAGTGGGGAGAAAACTTTAACTTCAAAATTTTCAATCTTATAGCTCTTTCAGCCATCCATTCTAATGAAGAAGTGGCTTAACATCAAGCCGAAGGTGCACGACTTCAGCAAATTTTTTGGTTTCTAATCAGTTGAAGGACTTACAATCCAATTTTTTCCACTCAAGTCTTTTAGCAGGTAATGTACAAGTAGATATACATTTATCGGTTTGTACAAATATCTGTTAGACTTGTAATATATCAGACATGTATGTAGCTGTATTTTTCGTGGTTGAGTTAAGTAGCTCAACGTGAAGTATGGTATCTAAAATTTAAAATACTAACTCATCTATAAGACATTATCTGTTACTCGTCAATCAAATATGCAATTTTTTTGGACAATTTGGTTTTTACGAACAAGCTGATTAGCTTCCTCTTAGGTTAGGAGAAATAATAAGATGCTTTTTTTTAATGTCTCTTTACGACTATAAGAATTACAGAGCATAGCATTTCTGATGTTGTAAGGAAGAAACATATTGATAGAATACTAAGATAATGCCATGTCTTGAAGTTTCTGCGATATACATTTGTTAAACACATCACTCTTTAAGGTTTTTCCTTTTGTATGAAAAGTGGTTATTCTTGCCTTCTTTTCATTGTATTAATGTATGATATCCATTTTTCTCTTGCAATTTGTCAAATTTGGAACATCAGACACTATGGGCGAGCATACCTGTATTTTTTCATAAGGGAAAGTAAGAGTGGTCAGGACTCTACTGATTCTATCAGTTCAGGATTTTTTCTGATTACCACCGGTTTGGATGGCTGTTGTTCTTGGCTCTACGGACCTATGCATTCAGTCGTTTTAAGGATCTAGTGACTTGTACTAATGGATTAGTATCAATACTGGTTAGTTCGTTCAGACATCATGCTTTCTACATGGCTTTTTGAATGTTTTGATTAGGTGTTATGTACCTCAGTTGTGGTTTACATTAATGTACACACTAACTATTGGTAGGAACTTTCAACTGGCCATACTTGTTCTTCATGTCCATGTTCGGTTCAGGACCTTCAAGATCTAGGATTCCAAACTTTTAAGTAATAATCTCCCGATTCATGATTGTATTAATTATGCCTATCATTTAGTTTGTATTTTTTTGTAATACTTTGGATAATAACGGATGTGAATTGTTGTTGGTGCAGCTGTGAAGTCAGATAAAGGTATCGAACTTCTTGCTTCTCTGTGTAACATGTATCAGACCTCAGAAGATGAGCTGACACAACACAATAGAAAAATTTATTAACTTAGTAGTTGACATTTTGAAGAAGAAGCCATGTCCAACATCAGAGTGCAAAAGGGAAAGCCTAGACTACATTGTCTCAGGTTCGAAAAACCCGTTTGAGTCCTTCTTTTAGAGTACATCTGTACATGTTGCCAATCATATTTTCTCATAAGTCCTTGTACATCCATGGAAGATGGTTTGTTATAATTTGAGGATCTTTTGGACGAAAGTTCATTAAATTCATATTTACGAATTTTAGAGAACCATTATGATGACGTAATCCACATAAGTGGTGAGCTAGATGAGAGGATGTTTATTAATGAAGAGGACAGTTTGCTTGGTACCGGAGCTTGTCTGGAGGGGCCATTAACATGTCTAGCAGAAAGGTTTGTTCTTCATTGCGGACCCAATACAAGTTATGGCCTTAAAATTTAATTGTAATTTTTTCTTCTAAATTTGTTCAAGCACTTATGCAGCAAAACTACAATCCTTATGCTTCATTAGCAAAGATACCAATACGGTCACCTGCATCACCTATAAATAGCAATCTTTCTGGTAACCGTACGATGGTCACCAACACTCCAGTGACCACTGTCATGACAACATCAAGGTTGGGCCATACAACTCCAATCCTGATGAGGACAATGTTTCATTTCCACTTACGTATGAGTACGAATACATTTTACTTCCCTTTAAAGGTAAAGCAAGTATTTGTTCATTCGTATAGTTAATGTTACTCTTGTACCATACAACTCAAATTTGTACTTCAAATCATGATTTCCTTGCCGAGTTATGATCCATTAACACATTTTTAGTCAACAGTACAGGGTGTGCTCTCTATGTACAGCAGGATAACTGGATAACTGGAATGGTAATCTTTTTATCACTTGGATATTAACAAACTAGCAATCTATATATCATCTGAGTTTAACATGTGATTCCATAGTTCAATTTCAGATTATATATCCCCTAAGATCAATTTACTTCTATTTCCTGGTTGCATCTCTAATTTCATTGGAAGTTATGCTTATATATTATCAGCTCTGGTCTATTGCAAGTTTGCAACTCCTATGGTTACTTACACATAATTGATTCTCTCTGGCTCCTAGTAAAAACATTAATTTTGTATTCAAGACATGTGTAATATTTTTCCCTTGAAAAATGTATTGCCAATAAGACTTACTAGAGGCTATGTTAATATATAGTATGACTTGTTAAATTCTTATTGAAGTTAGTGCTGGAACCAATTTCTTTCTGCTCTTTTTACCTGCATTTCCAATCCTGTAGGCTATTTGTGCGTGAGGGTGGTATTGAGGTGGATGGGAGTATTCTGAGGTGCATGTTAGAAAAAATATATATATATATATATATATATTTATATATATATATATAATATATTATTATATATAATGGGGCATAATAAAAAACAAACAACAATAACTCCTTTTTAGATTAGACTCTGATGATTGTGCTCCACCTTTGCTTTATTTTTATGTGAGATTAAGAGAAGGGTTATTATTTTATTACCTTCAACCATTTTTTTTATTATAGAAGGCATGTCTGGACATTACTTGAAGCTTTTATGTTATGCCTTCACAAATTTAAGAAAGAACTATTAGTCCGATCCTACTAGTAGAAAAGATAATATTTCCACTTGGCGTACGCCACAAAGTTAGATCAGACATGCTATAGATTTGGCGTACGCTACATCAAAGATCTCCAGAAACAAGTCAAGGTATGATGCAATTTATCCTTCAATTCCAGTTACAATTCATGATGCACTCTGTTACGTGCATACTTAAATTGTTGCTCTAACTTTGTGGCTATCATGATTATGGTCTCTGTATGATATAGTAACATTAGTAAACTGAGGGTATATAGGTCTCTGTATGATATCTAACATTACTAAGGCGAGGGTATATAAGTCTTTATATGAGATAGTTTCCATCACCTGTTATTTATTTTTGGATGTAAGTTAGCCTGAACAACAGAATGAGCTTACTAACATCAAAAAGCTATTTAAATCTCCAAACTTCAACATTCATATCCCTTGCTGATTTACTACTTGGTTTCCTCCACCCTTTGAGCTTGATGAATTATTACTACCCGATGGCCTGGCCTGGCATTTTAAGCTTTTCCTTAGTAGATAAAATTACCTTTCCAATATGGGTCAATTCAATTTTTTGGTCCTTTGAAGTTTGAATGGAAATGCAAGACAACTGATCCCACCAACTGGATGGTTTAAGTATAGGCTCCCTTTTTTGCTTTGATTCTAGAAAAGGAAAAAATATGATCCAACTCTGTTACTAATGTGAGTAAAGGATGCAAGTATTATGAGGTTGAAGTGCCTTCAATTTAGGAGGTTGAAGTTCCTTCAATTTAGGCTTACTTTTTTTTTTGCTTCAATTCTCATCGACTTTCACATTGCTCATGGATATACCATCTGAAATAGGCTTAAGTTACTTTGTTTAACCTCTATTTTTTGTTAAACATTAAAAACTCACAGGTTTTGCCTCTCTTTTTTTGCAAGCTGCGGGTTGCACTTCAATTAAAATTGGTAAGTTATTATTGTTTTAATTTTGGTACAAGCTATTTTCTTTTTCTCTGGTAACATAGTTACAGATTTAACTATAATCTTGATGACCTCTAGCTTCAATCTACTACTATTCTCTAAAGCCCCATACACGTCTTAGTAAAATGTTGAAGTATAAAAGTTCACCCTTTTTGTTTCATTATTTCTTGATGAATCAGATTCTTAATCTGAGAGTTAAGTTTTCTCAAGTAGTTTACTCTCACACACACGCTTAAAAAAGTAGCTAAATCTTAATTTTAGTTCTTTGCTGCCACCATTGCTGCTTTTATGAGTATTATATTTTATCATCATACCAAACCTAATTCAGTAGAAGAGAGGAAATTTCATATCACAGGTTCACAAGTTTTGAAGTCAAGGATGTCAGTCAGAAGCAGAGACATTTTTATTATTTGTTTTGTATTTCATATGATTCTACTTCACCTGAAGTTTGAATATATTTTCCACAGGATATATTTTATGCCATTGATCTTTAAAATATTCATGTATATGTTTGTATTATAGTTTCTATAAGTGACCTTGGTCCTTGACACTAAATTTGTTACCATCATTCTTTACAGTTCACGATGCTGGTTTTTGGCACGTATAATCACTATTACATGTACTGGGTTGCTCAGGATTTTTCTACAGAATCCTTCTGAAAGAAGGCCATAGTTGTGTCTTACAATTTCCTTATGAGATTCTATATTGTCATGCTCAATTGTTGAATTTTACTTAGTAGGAGTTAGCTCTATCACTTATTTATATGTCTATTTCTTTATATTTTGTCTTAAATATTTTATTCTTGCATTTTACTTCTAATAAGTTTTTTCGAATGATAAAGATGCTCAAGCTCGTATGTTATCATATTTTGTTCTTCAGTTGGATAGGAGGCAGGATCCTGATTCAAATACATCGAAGTATACTTCTATTGATGTGCACATTGTAAGTGTCATTTTTGTAATTCATTGTAATATCTCCTTTATGTATGAGAATACTTATCCTTCTCAGTTCTAATTATATATATTTTTTCTAGTTCATTAATGCTAGAAGTAAATAATTTACATTATGGACATGTCTTCTGCTACTGTGTTGTCTTGTATATCATACATGAGTTCTTGGTTATTACGTTGTGTAATGAGATGGCGTTTTCTCAATTGTAACATTACATTTTGATCAAAAAATCTTTATGAAAAACAATTGCAGAAGGTTTAATAGGCAAAAGGACCCATGTTGAATAGTAGCATTATATTTTGATTGATTTGACTTGTGATAGGAACCACCAATTCGGAAACTACCAAAAAAATTGACTCTACAAGGTTTTTTTTTGGTTAATATGCCAATTAGGAATTCGAGTTGGCAGTAATCCCATGCACCATTGTTTATCTATTAAAGATTATGCAATTTATGATGTCTTATTCGGACCTTGCCAACATATGTTGTATTTGACAATGTTACGGGTGTTAGCTTTGCATGTGATTTGAGAAGGACATTATTGAAGGATCTGCTAATATGAACCTTGCATTTGTTGCACAAGTCTTCCTGCATAGGTGATAGCATGATGCCTTTTCTTCTTTTATTTTTTTCTTTTCTTTCTGCAATTTACCTAATATGTGTTTACTTTTAACCTTATCTCTCTAGCAATTCTCATTCACGTTGAACTTATATTAAGAGCTCTGCTTCATCTCCATTTGGGCAGGCTTCTGAGACAGACTAGGACTAGGCTAAATTTGCTGGAAAGGAGTCCTAAAAAGAACTTTGATTATTTGAGGTAAGAATCCGTCGCTTACTTTATGCTTGCCTGAGATTCAAACTGATGATCCATTATCTAAACAAAAACAAATATTTTTATGATTGCAAGTAGTTAGATTCAAACTTTTGTAGCCTGACTTTAAGTAAAACTACTGGAAAAAATTGTTATTTAATGACTTTATAGTTGGTTTATCTTTGTATGACTATTGATATGAGAAAGTAGACATTGTTCATGTGCACGCAATGTCTACATGTCTTTATTTCAGGATATGGTAAACAAGAGAGGTTTCACTAGGACTGCTCAAGTTTTAAGTGTGGTTGTGAACCATGTGGGATTTATTTGGATAACAACTGCTCCAATGGAGGTAGAAGTGCCTGTTTTGGACTTCATTATGTGCAGGTTGTTTTTTATGAGGCTGATTTGTTTACTTCTATTTGCAGGTCATTCCAATGCTTTTTGTACCTATTTTGCAAATGATGGGAGATGCCACTTTAGAAAATCAAATATGTTTTGGACTTGTGTAAAAAGTTATAGATTTTATTTTGTAAATTAAGTGAATGCTTAATGATGTAAACTTGATGGGAGAACACTCGAAGTGATGTAAGACTTGGATTTTATTTTGTGAACAATGGGATATTACCTTTAAATATGTTTTATAGAAATCGTTTTGTTAATGTTGCGGCTACGCTTTGTTAATGTTGCGGCTACCATATGCATTTGCGATTAAATGAAATAGTTTGGTATGAATTTTTGTTGTGTATAAAATTCAATTATATATTTTATATATAAACAGGAAATTAGTAATTCCATAATAATTTAAACAATTGTTAAGTTTTTCGGACGATCATAGTACTGTAGCAAAAAGTAAATTACTTTTTTTTGGGACTTTTTAAAATTTTGTCCCTTATTTATTAGGACGAAATATATCTGTTACAAAAACTTGTTTTTTGGGACAAATTAATAAACCGTCACACAAAAGCATAAATTTAAAAACTTTTGAGACGTTTTGCCTAACCGTCCTTTAACAGTAATTAGGACGGCAATATTCGTCCCTAAAGTTTTTGCCACGCCACCCTAATGGGACCGTCCATTCCCGTCCCAAAGGTCGTCCCAAATATTTGTTGGGACGGTAATTGCAGTTTTTAAGACGGTTTTTTGTTGTCCCCAAAGATCACTTTTTTTGTAGTGTGTGTATATAATTATATGTACATATATGTAGACATATATACATAGGAATATATCTACTTAAATTGTATTGATGGGAATTGGATTTCAATATTGATATTACTTAATATTTTATTGCTTGTATTTGTACCTACGGTATATGTGTGTATATAATTATATGTACATATATGTAGACATATATACATAGGAATATATCTACTTAAATTGTATTGATGGGATATATATATATATATATACATATATATATATATATATATATATATATATATATATATATATATATATATATATATATATATGGAAATATAGATAAATATAGATATATGTGTGTATTTATATATATACACATACACACATATATCTATATTTATCTATATTTCCATATATATATATATATGGAAATATAGATAAATATAGATATATGTGTGTATGTGTGTATGTGTATATATATATATATATATATATATATATATATATATATATATATATATATATATATATATATATATATATATATGTACATGTGTATATATATAAATACATATATACTATTACATTAAGAAATTAAACCCACAGCAAAGCAGCTCCCAGCCCATCCTAGAGCCCAGCCAGCCACCCCTGGGCAAAAGCCCAACAATGGAGAAGCCATCCCAGGTCGGCCCAAATACAAGTGTTTTCTACCCCCCACGCTGAACTCGAGCTTTCAGGCTGTGCACCCCAACCGCGTATATATAACAGGGAGATGATAACCTCGAAACCCTAATCCCCTACGCGACCAGGCTGACTTCCCCATAGCCAGGCGACCGCCGGCGAACGCCCTAGTCACCTGCGCCGTCGGACAAGGCGCCGGACCGGCCGCGCACTCCTGGAAACAGAGGAACAGCAACAGCAGTTCGGTAGGTCGAACCCCCACTTTGCAGGTAAAATACTCACCTCTCGTTCGATCGTTCGTTGTTTCGTTTTCACGTATACGATCACAACATAAAACTCCTCTAGACTCAATAATTAGATTTAGCTAGAACATGACAACATCTGTGGTTGATCGATTCAAAAATCGATGAATAACTGACCGAAAACAGAGCATAAGACAGTCCATATACTTCTGTATTCGAGGATCGATTTCGATCGATCCAGTAACCGTTTAGAAATTCCACTTAAATACAATTATAGACAACATATAGGGCTTCACGACCCAATTCACAGAAGTCGATTACAACGACCACGCGCCGAGAAATCGGATCCCAAACTTTACCAAAAACCTGTTTTAAAATCAATAAAATCCTTCGATACGACGTACGTTCCGCCAATCCGGGCGACGTGGTCGCGAACCGAAAGCATCGAAAGGTGCATATCGGCTTCGTGGACGTGTGGGCCTTGGCGGAATTCAAATTGGTCGCGTGTGTGCGACGAATTTGATGCGTATCTGTCGAAATTCACCGTAACGGTCCATGTGCAAATTTTCTAATTACTTCATGCAAGTTCGTCAGATCGAGACGAAACTTGCGCCAACCGGACCGTATCGTTTTTCTGGTCCTGTATGCCAAGTTTGGTCCGATTCTGAGACTATTGATTGGATCGCCGTTTTGCGGACCCCATGGTCCAATTCAATGGGCGATTTTGTGCACGGCCCAACGGAATCCACAATTGGACATACCGTTGGGTTCGTATCATCAAACCGGATCCGTAGATATATAGTTTGACGACTTTAGAGACCATTGACTCTGTCACACTTTTCGGTGCAAAGCGGGTCTAACGGCGGACATCATTTTTGCTTAAAATTACTGTTTTGCCCCTGTATCCAGAATTGGACTTAAGAACAGGCAATCCCAGCTAATTTGACTATTCTGAGATTGTTGGCATTTTCTGTTTTAGGTTTCGGAGATAGTTGTGATGATTTGGACTTTATGGCTTAGCAGTGGACTAGATTGTTATTGGATCTGCGTGCAACCTCCAGGCAAGTATACCTTGCCTTCCTCTACAGTTTTATTTACATGCATTGTATTTTATTTCCCAGTTTGATTGTTTATGGAAATATTATTTTCGTGTTATATTCTTTTGAGCTGTTTTTATTGCATATAGCCGTGTTCATGTTTGATCTTGTGGTTCACACTTGGAGTTTCTCGTCAGTACCTTGCTTGAGTCGTGTCATAGAACGAGTACGTATAATTGAACTGCTAATCCTTGATGTTGTTTCCTTGGCACCAGAGAGTCCACACTCCGAACGAGGGTATTTTTCTTGATTTGTTTACATCCGTGAATCCACACTCGGGACGAGGATGTCGATTATTTGTACCAGAGAGTCCACACTCGGGATGAGGGTGTTGACTTGACTTGAATTGCACTAGAGAGTCTACACTCGGGACGAGGGTGTTTACATCAGGGAGTCCATACTCGGGAGAGGATGTGATACTTGCACCAGAGAGTCCACACGCGGGACGAGGGAGCCTTACCGTGAACTAACCAGAGAGTTCACATTCGGGAGGAGGGTTAGTGCTTAGTTCAAACCCGTGAGTCCACACTCGGGATGAAGGTTTGGTTCTTACATTGATCTCGTGTTCAGTGTTCGCTCGGCAGTTCATTTACGCGTAGTTGTTCTAGTGTTCGTGTTCGTGTTCGTGTTCATAGTCATTTGTCGTATTCCTGTTTTTTTCTTGTATATTTTCTTGCGCATGATAAAACTGTTAGATAGGCATGTATATTATGTATCTTGCTATGTCCTCTGAGGACCTGATGATCTCTTCAGCTTTAGCGATTGCATGGAGTTAGCTAGTAGTTCTGGATGGCGGAGGATTTGCGGTTCTTGTGGGATTCAGGCATCATTATTACGTTTGTTATCCTTTCGTGCTCTAAATTCCTTATTATGAGTTATCATGTTTATTGATTCAGTTTAGAGACTCTTGTTATTTTTCTTAGAGTCTTATCGGACATATATGTTAGTGGGCTGCAGACCACGAGCCATAGTGTTCATTCATGTTTCATATTCTTATTGTGGATTGAGATATAGATTGCATTGCCATGATTTGGTAGCAAACCATAGCCTTGACAGCGTTTAAGTATTCGGGATGGGCTTGAGTCCGCTCTATACGTAGCTGGCTTGCTCACGAGATCGCGTCCGAAAAGCGGGTGCGGGTCGTGACAAGTTTTTTTGGTGGCCCATGCAAGTCAGAGCATATCGTATCGGTTATATAACTGTACTGATACGAGCCTGCGACAATGACTAAACCTTAGAAATCTCAATCCACTATGCCTTGAAAATTCTCCTAGAAACTTCTCTACATCTTTAAAACTCCATATTTGTTCTCGATTATACTTCCTTGCTTTTCGTACCATTGATTCTCGTCCCTTCCTATTTCGAGGTGACGAATGATCGTGCTGTCTAGGATTCATTATAAAATTTCAAATTATAGTATAATATTGCATGATTATTAAGTTTTGGTTGTTTATAGGTATGAGGGATTATAGATGTCATACACCCTAGATATCTGTTGGTAGAATTGTTAGCAACTAGTTAGAAGATTATAAGATTTTAGTGACCGTATTTTGAGGAGTAGTGTGACCAAAGGTGGGTAGAAATCCTCAAGTATTCGGAATTATAAAATGGCTAGGGAAGGTTGTAAACTATTTTTGAGGAATTAAATTTAAGGAGATTGAGGTTAAGGCAGACTTTCTTTTTGAATTTTTAGGAATAGTTATGAATTAGAATTTCGAGGACGAAATTATTTTAAGGTGGATAGATTTGTAGCTCCCCTTCCCGAAAATTCTTGAAATATTTTTTATTTTATTTATTTGATTTAAATGGTGATTTTTAGAATTTATAAATAATTATTCTAATTAATCATTACGGTAGGTGATTTTAGCCATGGTTGAGTTTTGAAGTACAAGACGGCTAGGAATCGTGGCACGGATAGTGCAGTAGCGTGCTTTGACTAGTGTTTAGCCATAGTGGAGGAATGCCAAGTCATAAGTGTGCCATAATTAGAAAAACCAGACTAAGTTGTGACATGATCATTATAAATAGTTTAATTATTTATTATTATTATTGACGTTAAGTGATCCGGTTGTACCAAACTAGTCCAGACTTGACCCGAACCAAACCCGGGCCCATGTAATGATTGTAGAGCGACCAAAGACGTTCACGACCATAGATGTGTTATATGCATGTGCGTACTTCGTAATTTGTGTAGTGGTCTAGTAAATGTTTTATATATAAATAATAATTTGTCATATAGAATATTAAATAATATTTTATTGATAATTTGGTAAATAATTTTCTTTAACAAATATTTTGTACTCTATGGGATTTACCTAAGTTATATATATACTTGTGTGTATATATATATATATATATATATATATATATATATATATATATATATAGGGAGTGGATCAAAAGCCCCCCTTAGAAATCCTCCTAAAAACCCCCCTCACTCTAATTCATAATATTAATGTTAATATTAATGTTAATGTTAATATTAATTTTTTTAATATTTTTTTATATTAATGTTAATGTTAATATTAATGTTAATGTTATTACTAATGTTAATATTAATTTTAATGTTAAGTTTAATGTTAATTTTAGTATTTAATGTTATATTAACATTATTAACATTAACATTAATATTAACATTAATATTAATATTAAATGACGGATTAGAGTGAGGGGGTTTTTAGGGGGCTTTCTAAGGGGGGCTTTTGATCCGCTTCCATATATATATATATATATATATATATATATATATATATATATATATATATATATATATATATATATATATATATATATTTTTTTTTTTCTTTTTTTTAAAAGAACACTAGAATTTTATTAATCATTAGGGGAGTACCAACTCAGGTTACAAAATCCTTAGATTCTAGTTACAAAAAAGCTAGATCATGAACTGCGGGAGAGCTTTGACATGCTTGCATGGAACCATTGCTTTGCTAACCTGTCTCTTAATCTCTAAGATCATACGAGCTTCAGAGAATTTGTATCCTTCATACCGCCACTTATTTCTATTTTTCCAAATAACCCAAAGAGTAGCACCTACAACAATCTCCTTCAGACGAAGCATTGGCCTTTTCCACCATCTTCTGAGACGACGCAATAGTGAATCCGAGATCTTGATAGAGAAGCCTAATTGCAGATGATCCCATAGTGTCTGAGCTAACTCTCCGTCCAAAAATGTATGTGCAATATTTTCCTGTGCAGGGGTATTACAGCAGTGGCATTGAGAAGCTATGTGATAGCCTAGTAGCTGGACATTATCATCTGTAGGAAGACGACCATGCAGAATGCGCCAGGCTAAAACCGACCATTTTATGGGAATGCAAGAGTTCCAAACATGGGAAAAATCTGGACGTCTAGTAGCAGGAATTCTAGTATGTCGATAGGCCAAAGAAACAGACAACAAACCTGAACTTGAGGGACTCCACCTCCATCTATCAATCTGAATAGGATCCCGAACAATCAGGTGATTACCCAGACCCCTGCCCTGAAGCAGTCTCTTCCAAATTGGAGAAGCATTAGAGTTTGCATTAACAGTGTCAAGATCTTAAAATTTGTAATATTTGGCTTTGAAGAATGACGTCCAGAGATTGTCCTGTGATTTAAGCTTCCACCAAAGTTTACAAGTAAATGAATTAAGAACTTCCTCCAAACTTCAAAGCCCAAGACCAGCTTCATCAAAAGGTTTTGCCATTTTGTTCCAACCCAGCCATGTATGTTTATAAATCCCTTCTTTTGATCCCCAGAAGAAACGGGAAAACATAGTCTCTAATTGCCTGATGACTGATATTGGAGGATTACAGGCTGCCAAAGTATACATCGGGATCGAAGTAAGAACAGATTTTAGAAGAACAAGCTTTCCTCCATAAGATAATAGACGCTGTTGCCATCCCTCAACTCTATTCCTAATTTTGGAAAGAAGATGTTCAAACATACTATCATTCTTCCGTCCAGACACAAGGGGACATCCCAAGTATACAAATAGAGGATTAGAGGAATGAAAGCCTGTGATCTCCCGTAGTTCAGCCGCACGAGATTCAGAAAAATTTGGACGAACATAAAGAGATGATTTACTACTATTAATCAGTTGTCCCGAGGCTTTCTCATATTTATTCAGCAGATCCCGCAACACTTGAATCGTAGTTACATCTCCCGTAACAAAGATCAAGACATCATCAGCATAAGCTAAGTGCGTTACTGCTGGGCAACCACTAGGCGAGTAAAAATGGTGAAAGAAAGGAATACTGAGCAGAGACTTGAGGTTCCGAGACAGAGCTTCAGCAACAATTATGAATAAAGTAGGGGATAAAGGATCCCCTTGTCGAACACCACGAAAGCCATGGAAATAACTAGAAGATTCCCCAATGATCACAGTGGAATACCAGACATTGTTGATCAGTCTGAAGATCATTTTGATCCAAACTTCATTAAACCCGAATCTCCTCATCACCTGCATTAAGAAACCCCAATCCAGGCAATCATGGGCCTTGTCCATGTCTAATTTGATTGCCATATTTCCTCCTTTGTTCTTAATTTTCATCATGCTCATCATCTCTTGGGCCAAGATAACATTATCGACTATCTCCCCACCCCTGACAAACCCACATTGTTCGGGAGAGATAATACGAGGAAGCAAACAAGCCAAACGAGTAGCCAGCAGTTTGGATATAACCTTTTTCATGACTGTGCATAAGCTAATAGGACGAAAATCTGACCAAGTCATGGGATTTTTAATCTTAGGAATGAGGATAAGAGACGTACTTGAGATAGCTTTGGGTAAAGCAAAACCAACCATGAATAGTTGCACTGCCTCCATAATATCTCCTTCAATGATCTGCCAAGCTGCAGTGAAAAATCTAGCCGTAAACCTGTCAGGGCCCCCCGCACTCGTAGAGTCAATCCCCTTTGATGATAGCTGTTTCACTTAATAAAATGCCTGGAGGAATTGGCTTTTGAAAATAAAACGAGAAAAAGTACAATAAGTACAAATTTGATTCTGGGAAAGTATTGCTATGGAAGTCTGATCTATAAATGACCACTTTGTTCCTTGGACCATATGATGATGATGAAGATCGCTGCTTGAAGTTAAACAACCGGAAGAACTAAGTCACCAGAAAGGTATCGACGCACTTGGGCACTGATGGCGAGGCCGAATGCTTTCCTGCTTTGCTTCACTCTGTTCTGAAAGAAAGGTTGAAGAAGAATGCTCTCAAAATCTCTAAGTTCTGATCTCTATATTCTCTCCTGTCTCTCCGTCTGTGTTGAGAAAAATAAGTCCATTTATAGACTTGGGCTCTTGTGCGTAAAAACTCAGTAAAAGTTCTGTCTTTATGCCAACAACCGCCACCCACGACCAAAGTCATCCTCTGTATATGTTGACACGTGTCCCATCATTTCAGTAAGAATAGGATGCACGTACACACGTTCTTCGGGATGTGTGGCATGAAAACCATGTAGGCAAACCACGTTCCAAGCTGGTCAAAAGAATAGGGCGTAAAACAACCCCAATGTAATCTGAGCGTAAAGCAGTAGACTAGGCGTAAAGTAGCCCTGACATAGACTTCCCGCGTAAAGTAGTTGTTAAATAACCTTGAGCGTAAAAGTAGCTCAAATAGACTTTACGCACACGTCAACTGTTGAGCGTAAAAGCTCGTATAGTCTTTATGCGTAAAAGAAGCCATAGTGTGAGCGTAAGGTAGCTCAATCCACATACTAAACGACAACATTGGTCTCTGTATGAAAACAAATCCCTTTGAATTCTGTGATATATGCCATCATTAATATCTCCATGTCAGAGTTTGCATTAAATGCGAGACTTGACAGCTTTGTCCAATGAGGAGGATAAGGTTGCTTAATTCCTAACCTCTGGAGCTGATCTTTGTGCCTCAAGACTTCAAACTGTGCTTTGAGTTCACGCACTGCTTGAATGGCTTCACTGGTTTGCGAAAGCACATTTGATTGAATAGTTGTTGGATGTACCGTAACCCCCACTGGAGGTGGTACGTCTTCAGGAATGATGGAATCTGGAGATGAAAATTTTGATTAACAGCAGGCTCCTGAATATTCAAAGGTATTTCAGCCCCTTGACTATCTTGAGTTGGTGCTGCTACTGGTGTCGGTGTCACTACTGCCGGCTGAGCAGTTTGCTGATTCAAAATTATCTGATGCATGTTTTGCACCATGTTAAGCATGTCTTTCAGTGATTGCTCAACGGCAGTGAGGCGCTGTTCTGTATTAACAGATGAGGTCTCTGGTTCATCTCCAACAGCGTAGGATTCAACCTCTCTTGAAGATATAGAAGGATCAGTATAGAAGTATGAATCGACACTCTGCATTTGTCTTTGTCTTCTTGATCGAGTATTTTGATATACCCCCTCAAAAGAATCAAGAAGTCTGTTGAACTGTTGCTGACCTGGAGTTTGGGACATATTCCGTCTTGGTCGTCGTCCTCTGTTAGTATGAGACGCCATGTTGACTGATGTATATGACAGCTCATGTTCTTGGTCTTCAACTTGATGTTGAGGCGAATTAAAACTTAATCGATCAAAAACTGACCGTTTTGAAGCCGAACAACAGTTGATCACAACCTGGTGATAATCACAATGATGCTTTTTTGGAGAAATGTCACCGGAGATTGTCTATTCTTACGCTTTTGCATTAGCAATTCACGTAAGTCAGGAGGAGTGGAGGGAGTAGTCTTCTTTATTACATTAGGGGTAGAAAAAACGTTTCGTACCCTGTGTATAAAGAAGATTACTGGCAGCATTCGTAGAACCAAATTGTACATTTCTACACATTTGGAGTTGTGTGCATAAATCTTGAAATTTTTTAGCACAAAGGACTCCATTTTCATTGCGTGTAATTTGTAGATTTGGTACTTTGCGTAGAGCAGTATAAGAAGGCTGTTGGTGTAGAACTGAAGTATTACCAACATGATTTTTACGCTGCACACGTTTAAGTACATTCACATTAGATGTGTAAACATCTTTGCAAATTTTATCTACACTGTCACAGACAGGAGACTTACCTTCACGCATAGAGCGTAAATATTGGTTATCTACCACGTCACTGACGGGAGATTTTCCTTTACGCGAAGAGCGTAACTTGTGTGTGTCTACCACGTCACAGACGGAAGACTTATTCTTACCCTCAGAAGCATTAGAGTCTGCCACATTACAAATGGGAGACTCATCTTTATGTATTGAGCGTAAAAGTTGGTTTTTACCCACTGAGCGTAAAACTTGGTTCTTACGCAGTGGGCGTGAAACCTGATTATCTTCACCGTTACAAACGGGAGATAAATCATCACACTTTGAGTGCAACTCTGAAGTAAGGACTGCCTCGTTACGAACGGGAGCCCCTGCGACAAGAGTGGAAATAATTCCCTTGCCACTAGCAGCAACAGAGAGATCAGAAGCTATTTTGGATTTAGGAATCCAAAGTTTTCGTACTTTGCGAGATTTTTGAACATTGGAGTAGCGAGAACCACCCTCAGTTTGGAGCATTTCTTCATAGGCAGTCTGGTCGAAGTGTACAACCAGAGTCTTCTTGGTCGAACCGACCGAAACATCATTATATTGAGCAATTGCCTTCTCGTCAGAGGAGAAGGTCGTCCCCAGCAGAGTCGCCATTCTTGTTTCACTTAACAAAATGCCTGGAAGAATTGGCTTTTGAAAATAAAATAAGAAAAAGTACAAGAAGTACAAATTTGATTCTAGGAAAGTATTGCTATGGAAATCTGATCTATAAATGATCACTTTGTTCCTTGGACCATATGATGATGATGAAGATCGCTGCTTGAAGTTGAACAACTGGAAGAACTAAGTCACCAGAAAGGTATCGACGCACTTGGGCACTGATGGCGAGGCCGAATGCTTTCCTGCTTTGCTTCACTCTGTTCTGAAAGAAAGGTTGAAGAAGAATGCTCTCGAAATCTCTAAGTTCTGATCTCTGTATTCTCTCCTGTCTCTCTGTCTGTGTTGAGAAAAATAAGTCCATTTATAGACTTGGGCTCTTGTGCGTAAAAACTCAGCAAAAGTTCCGTCTTTACGCCAACAACCGCCACACACGACCAAAGTCATCCTCTGTATATGTTGACACGTGTCCCATCATTTCAGTAAGAATAAGATGCACGTACACACGTTCTTCGGGATGTGTGGCATGAAAGCCATGTAGGCAAACCACGTTCCAAGATGGTCAGAAGAATAGTGTAACCCCGCTTTCCCGAATTATTATTTTTATTTATTGGAATTTTTTTATTTAGATATATTTTATTTATGGTTTAAATATTTAATTGATTTACCAGTTTCTTAATAATGCAATTTTTTTTATTAAGAGCCAATTTAAAATTGGTTTCAAATTTTATTTTTTCCTCTAAACTTTTAATTTTGAATTTTCAAGTTTTTATAACTAACTTAGTGGTCCCCACATAACTTTGTATATTTTTTCACTGATTTTCTATCCATTCTGCAATAAGTGAAAAGGGGGAGGGGATTTATGCAAAAATCCCTAGGCGGAGGGACTAAAGGAAAATAGAGTTGAGCGGGAGGGGTTTTATAAAAAATTCCATTCTTAATATCTATTCTTCCTTTCTCTCTCTTTCCTCACGTTTCATTTTTTTCCTCCTCTACTGTTGAAATCGAGGGAGCAGAGCTCCTTCTTCCCAAATCGAGATCCATCCCAACCCTAACTCTAATTCTCGAGGCCAGCTATGGCGGTGGTCACCTTCCCCAGCGACGGCGAGTCGATCAACTTTTCGGCGATGGCGGAAGGCGACAGCGACTAGGTGTGCTTCCAGACCTCTTTTTCGGTGAGCTCATCTTCTTCGGCGAACCCGACAAAGAATCCTCGGCGAAGGAAGAATCCTTCCAGATTCGTTCAACTTGTTCGGCGTGCTTCCTCCGGCAGTTAGATCTCACCGTCCTCGATCTGCGACGACGACAGCTGGTCGATCTCCTCGGTGGTGCACAGTCGCCCCCGGCGGTTCATCATCGGACCCCTGATTCTGCCGTCAAGTTCGACGGACACAGTCGTGCCAATAGGAATTTCTTCCAGATCTATTCTTGTGTCGATCATCCAATCGATCGGTCAAGGTAAGAAGATTCTAGTACTCTTTGTTCAGTGATCGGATGATTGAGGCTTCTCTCCTGATTTTTTATTTGTGTCAAATCTAGATCGGATCGTGATCGACTGTTTGGATCTGACCGGTTGTTGCTCTGCCAAGTATCGAGTACTGGGCTGTATCCGACACCATTAACAGTATCCTCACCCCCGATTTGACTTCCTCTCTTAGGTATACTTCTTCTCTTTATATATTAGTAACACATTGTTGTATCCTAGTATTGATTTGGTTTTGGTCGGGTTTTCAGTTGGCATGGGTTCTAGAGTTGTGTTCGTGTCCAGGTTTGCTCGTCTCTATTTTGGTTTGTGTCCTGATTCTTTTACATTCAGCATTGTGGGTGTTCGATATTGGGACTATGTAACAATGCTGAGCTTTGGTGGTGTTAGACTTTAGATCAGCTGCAGGAAACAGGGGGCGGGAATGGGAGTTTTAAGTGCTGGATTTGGGATTCATAGTTTCATTAAGTTACAATTATGTATATTTGGTTATGTATGTTAATTCTTAAGAAATGGTGGTTGGGAGGAAAGCAAATCGTTAGTTGAATTTGTAATGCTAAAATAGGTTGCTTGTGTTGGGTTAATGGGCAGATCGGGAGCGGGAAAAGCTTATTAGCTCGTGTCCATATTTTTGGGATCGTGTCCAGCTTTATTGATAGAGTCCGGTGTGGGATTGGAATCGGAAGTGGCACCAGCAGTTCTAGAGTTATTGGACTTGGGTTTGCAGTTTACTTGCTGAACAGATTGAAGTGAATCCTTAGCTTTGTACCTGGGTTGTTGATTGGTATATTTTATATTTTGATTTTTTCTATGATTCGATTTTGTTGTATAATTTTCTGGATTTGAAATCGGACTTGGGTTGAAGCTAGCTTTCATTCTACATATTTTGATTTGTATAGATATTTTATAATTCTTATTTGAATTTTTCTCTTTTAATTTTGGTTGAATATCGGTGGACTAGAGAAGTCTGTATCAGAGGTTGGGTATGTAGGTTGGCAGGATGTTGTTTTGAATGCTGGGCGTGTCCGACTCGTATTCGATTATTCGGGAGCGGGGCGTGACATGTTTTTAGTGGTGGCCCATGCAGGTCTGTCCTAATGGCACTTAGGTTATAAAGTGCTATTGGGGAACCTGTTAGACTAAGGAAAACTCATCACAACATAGGAAAATCGGGAAATAAGGGTATATCAGGTTTATCAGGATTATCAGGTACTTTCTTATTATAAAAATATTATTTATTAGGTTTTAGGGTTTGTCATTCAACGAAGTTTTCTTTTGATACAGATGGTCACTACGAGGAAGGCCGCAGATCATCCCGGAGTTACAGGCGGTTCTGGAGTTGCAGGTGGTTCGGAGCAGCCTGTACCAGACGTTCAGGCAGATCAGCTTCCGCCAGCGCCTCATATTTTTACATCGCTGCCTCCGACGATGATGTTTGATGGCACCCAGGTGATGGCCATGTTCCAGCAGTTCCTGGAGGTACAAAACCATCAGGCTGTGCAGTTTTGAGCTACGGTCATGGATGCACTTAGGACCAGAGAGCCGGCAGCACCAGCACCAGTAGCACCTCCAGCACCAGCAGCACCGAGACCAGGGACTGCCAAGGAATACCAGAATCTCTGCCCGATGGACTTTTAGGGCAATGAGGGTATCGTCTATGCAGACGAATGGCTGGAGAATGCGGAGAGGACCTTGAGGATGGCAAATATTCCGGATGACACGAAGGTGGAGGTGGCCAGCATGCGACTATTCGACTTGGCGAGAGCGTGGTACCGGGAGGACCCCCAGTTGACGGAGCCCCATGTGTCTTGGACAGATTTCAAAACTCTGTTCAAGGAGAAGTTCTTTCCAGAGGTAGAGCGGGATGAGTTGAGGATGCAGTTCGAGGCGCTGCAGCAGGGGACTATGACGGTCGCGGAGTACACTTCAGAGTTTACCAGACTCAGCAGGTTCGCGGAGAGCCTAGTCAGAGCACCAGAGGACGGGGCCTGGAGATTCAAGAAGGGTCTGACCAGGGAGCTGCGGCATGAGTAGCTATTAGCCAGGCGACTACCTACTCCAGCATCCTTAAGATCGCCCAGGCAGTTGAGAAGGAGATGGACCCGAGGCCCAAGAGGGATAGGGACATCGGTAGCAGCAGTCACCAGGCACCGACGAAGAGGGTGCAGATACAGACTCAGACGAGGCCAGTTCAGCAGGCAGTAGTTCAGTACCGTCCAGCTAGAGTTCATGCAGATCTGCCTCAGAGACAGCAGTTGACAGTCACTTGCAACTACTGTCATCGACCGGGGCATCATTACGATGAATGTCGCAAGAGGCTGAGGCTTTGCTTGTTCTGTGGATAACCTGCTCACCAGGTCAGAGATTGTCCAGAAGCCGCTGAGGGACGAGCACGAGTAGCACCGGGACCCCAGCAGGAGGACTTACCTCTTCTTGACCAGCAGCCATACGGATACCAGCCAGAGGGACGAGTCTACATGATGACAGCCGAGGAGGTGGAGACTATCCCGATTCCAGACGAGTACTGACGACCGGAGGCACTTGTGATCATTACCTATCTTGATGTTCCTTTTTGCATTTTCTTTGTTGTTTCTTCATTTGAGACTTGCTTTACAGTCTCCCTATCTTACTGTCGTTTCATAGTACCGTGAGCTACTTGTTGACTGTTGATTGTATTGTGGTATTCAAAAAAAAATTGTTTCTAGGAACAGATACTACTCTCTATCATGATTTAAAATTTTCATAAACTTCCTTGAAACTTCTGGATGAAGTTGAGAGAATATTTGACAACCTATTATAACCTGGATTATGGAGGCCATGAGACCATTGCAGCTAGCTGTACACTGGCGAGGCAGGAGCTCTAAGTCAAAGTAATTGCGGGTATTCGCAGGTTCTCAGATATTATCGAAGCTGAGTCCTAAATTTATCCCATATCAAATAAAGTTGATAAAGTATTGCGGTAATCTATTATTATCGGGATTATGGAACCGAAGGTTCACTGCAGCCAGATGCATACTGGCGATGCAGGAACTGTAGGGGAAGTGATTTCAGATATGAAGATTGTCGGGTACTATGGAGACTATTATCCATTAATTTCATTCTCATGACTATTCCCTGAACCACTTTAAAATTTTGCCAACTTCAAATTTTGTACTTGATTATCTTGATCATGTATAATCGTGCCAATGTCAAATTTTGTATCTGTTTGCCAAATCGTGCCATTTCTGAAATTTTGAGGATAAAATTTTTCTAAGGGGGGTAGATTTGTAACCCCGCTTTCCCGAATTATTATTTTTATTTATTGGAATTTTTTATTTAGATATATTTTATTTATGGTTTAAATATTTAGTTGATTTACCAGTTTCTTAATAATGTAATTTTTTTTATTAAGAGCCAATTTAAAATTGGTTTCAAATTTTATTTTTTTCTCTAAACTTTTAATTTTGAATTTCAAGTTGTTATAACTAACTTAGTGATCCCCACATAATTTTGTATATTTTTCTACTGATTTTCTGTCCATTCTGCAATAAGTGAAAAGGGGGAGGGGATTTATGCAAAAATCCCTAGGCAGAGGGACTAAAGGAAAATAGAGTTGAGCGGGAGGGGTTTTATGAAAAATTCCATTCTTAATATCGATTCTTCCTTTCTCTCTCTTTCCTCACGTTTCATTTTTTTTCCTCCTCTACTGTTGAAATCGAGGGAGCAGAGCTCCTTCTTCCCAAATCGAGATCCATCCCAACCCTAACTCTAATTCTCGAGGCCAGCTATAGCGGTGGTCACTTTCCCCAGCGACGGCGAGTCGATCGTCTTTCCGGCGATGGCGGAAGGCGACAATGACTAGGTATTGCTTCCAGACCTCTTTTTCGGTGAGCTCATCTTCTTCGGCGAACCCGACAAAGAATCCTCGACGAAGGAAGAATCCTTCCAGATCCGTTCAACTTGTTCGGCGTGCTTCCTCCGGCGGTTAGATCTCACCGTCCTCGATCTGTGATGACGATAGCTAGTCGATCTCCTCGGCGGTGCACAGTCGCCCCCGGCGGTTCATCATCAGACCCCTGATTCTGCCGTCAAGTTCGACGGGCACAGTCGTGCCAATAGGAATTTCTTCCAGATCTATTCTTGTGTCGATTATCCAATCGATCGGTCAAGGTAAGAAGATTCTAGTACTCTTTGTTCAGTGATCGGATAATTGAGGCTTCTCTCCTGATTTTTTGTTTGTGTCAAATCTAGATCGGATCGTGATCGACTGTTTGGATCTGACCGGTTGTTGCTCTGCCAAGTATCAGCACTGGGCTGTATCCGACACGATTAACAGTGTCCTCACTCCTGATTTGACTTCCTCTCTTAGGTATACTTCTTCTCTTTAGATATTAGTAACACATTGCTGTATCCTAGTATTGATTTGGTTTTGGTCGGGTTTTCAGTTGGCATGGGTTCTAGAGTTGTGTTCGTGTCCAGGTTTGCTCGTCTCTATTTTGGTTCGTGTCCTGATTCTTTTACATTCAGCATTGTGGGTGTTCGATATTGGGGCTATGTAACAATGCTGAGCTTTGGTGGTGTTAGACTTTAGATCAGCTGCAGGAAACAGGTGGCGGGAATGGGAGTTTTAAGTGCTGGATTTGGGATTCATAGTTTCATTAAGTTACAATTATGTATATTTGGTTATGTATGTTAATTCTTAAGAAATGGTGGTTGGGAGGAAAGTAAATCGTTAGTTGAATTTGTAATGCTAAAATAGGTTGCTTGTGTCGGGTTGATGGGCAGATCGGGAGCGGGGAAAGCTTATTAGCTCGTGTCCAGATTTTTGCGATCGTGTCCAGCTTTATTGATAGATTCCGGTGTGGGATTGGAGTCGGAAGTGGCACCAGCAGTTCTAGAGTTATTGGACTTGGGTTTGCAGTTTACTTGCTGAACAGATTGAAGTGAATCCTTAGCATTGTACCTGGGTTGTTGATTGGTATATTTTATATTTTGATTTTTCCTATGATTCGATTTGGTTGTATAATTTTCTGGATTTGAAATCGGACTTGCGTTGAAGCTAGCTTTCATTCTACAGATTTTGATTGTATAGATATTTTATAATTCTTATTTGAATTTTTCTCTTTTAATTTTGGTTGAATATCGGTGGACTAGAGAAGTCTGTATCAGAGGTTGGGTATGTAGGTTGGCAGGATGTTGTTTTGAATGCTGGGCGTGTCCGACTCGTATCCGATTATTTGGGAGCGGGGCGTGACAAATAGGGCGTAAAACAACCCTAATGTAATCTGAGTGTAAAGCAGTAGACTAGGCGTAAAGTAGCCCTGACATAGACTTCCCGCGTAAAGTGGTTGTTAAATAACCTTGAGCGTAAAAGTAGCTCAAATAGACTTTACGCACACGTCAACTGTTGAGCGTAAAAGCTCGTATAGTCTTCATGCGTAAAAGAAGCCATAGTGTGAAAGTAAGGTAGCTCAATCCACATACTAAATGACAACATTGGTCTCTGTGTGAAAACAAATTCCTTTGAATTCTGTGATATGCATTATTTATATCTCCATGTCAGAGTTTGCATTAAATGCGAGACTTGACAGCTTTGTCTAGCGTAAAAGTGGCTGATCTGCTCTTGGCGTAAAATCATGGGTGTAGACCCGAGCGTAAAATGATCTGCCTGCTTTAGGCGTAAAGTGATTAGCCTTGTCTTGGGCGTAAAGTATTTAGCCTCTCTACGGCGTATAGTAGGTCAATTGGAGTGGAATGATCTATCACTTTGACTCTTTCATTTTAGCACTTTTTACGCTCCTACAATAGCAAGCAATTCTTCCTTGGTAGGATCTATCGTCAGTAACATATTGTCCTTCTCCTTGAGCAACGAAGGAATACAATTCCGGAAATCATCATCAGGAGCAGGTAAGGAGCTCATAAATTGATTGGCAAAATACTCATTGGCCGAAGCTTGAATTTCCTTGAGCTTAGAAAGAGTGGATCCATCCTCCTGCTTGATAGAATGAATTCGTAATTTCCTCTTCTTACTGTTGACACATTCGTGAAAATCTGTCGTATTTCGATCACCCTCCAAATCCCACATCGTTCTAGCTTTCTGGTGCCAAAAGGAATCCTCATAAGAGAGACGTTGCTTCTACTGAGCACGGACCTTATGCAGTGCCTCCCTGTTCGAGTCGGAGCTATCATGTTCATAAGTGATCTCCGCATCAAGGACCCCATCTTCAGCTGCTTTAACTTGTTGAAATATATCTCCAAAGGTGGAATGACTCCATTTCGACAAAGCTTTCCTGCAGGCCACCAGGCGGTCAGCAACTCTGATAAGAGCATTAGTGTGATCCACTGAGAGCCAAGCTTTTTCAACAATGGTCAGGAACTCCACATGCGAAATCCAGAAATCTAGGAACCCGAAAGCACGTCTCCCGCCCTGACTAGCATATTTGAATTTAATAAAGATCGGTGAATGATCCGATTCATTACGATTGAGGTGCTCTTCAATCGTTAGAGGAAATAAATCCAGCCAACCCTTGTCTAGTAACATACGATCTAACCGAGATCCTTGTTTATCTTCCTTCGACTTGATCCAAGTGAATTTACTTCCCATGAATGGCAATTCACAGAGGCCCGAAGCCATTATGAAATCATTAAACTCCGCTATGGACTGTTGATTCGGGCAGAGTCCACCGGTCTTCTCCTCCGAACTCCGGATGGCGTTGAAATCACCCCCTACTGTCCAAGAAAGATTGATGCAAGATTGAATATGCTGCAGTCTAGCCCACAGCTCCCTCCTTCCTTCCTTAGTGTTGTGCCCATGCACAATGGATAATAGGAGTTCAGTAGGGAAGCCATCATTGCAGAAATGAATAGTAATCGCTTGGTCGAACGAATCAACCACAAACATAGAGGACGTCGCTCGTGTGAAGAGCCAAATATTTCCCCGATCAGTAGAAAGGAATTGAGTGCGACCAAGTTTGATTTGAAAAGAAGTCAGTCGATCCTTCGCCACCTTCGGTTCAATGATAGCCAGAAAATCTATCTTGTTCACCCGGAGTAAATTTTTGATCCTTTTGATAGTCATATTATTTGCGATCCCGCGAACATTCCAAATTAGGAAATTAGACATTAAGGGTTTGCTGTTGGGTACCAGTTTGAGCAATGGACCCTGAACGAAGGACCCTGTCAGATGGAGGTGGAGGAGGTTTCTTTTTACGCGTCGACGATGGCGGCCGGACCACCGTCTCTTCTTCGCCATCTTCCTGAGAGCACTGAGCACGAGCGTCTTCTTCTTCAGCAATGTACGCCCACGTCTGAGTATGACTCAGAATCTCTCCCTCTTCGACGTCTGCATGACCATGATCATTTTCATGAAATTCATCACTTGCCGGATGGTACGAAAGAGTCGCGTCATCCCTAGGTTCTGGTGGTATAGGAGGAGTGTCGTGAGAGGAGCCAATCCCATCCTCTCGGTGGGTTGGATCAGCAACGGGAGGAGTAGTAATGGCTTGATCAATAGTGGCTGCATGGGTATTCGGGAGCACTTGAGAGAGCTGGTTGACGGTTGTTGTCATGATTTGGAGCTATTTGACCCTGAGGATGGGATGGAGGATTAGACAGGGTGGGTTCTAAAGAGCGATTGGAAGGCTCCCCAATCTCCACCTGAGGGCGAGGAAGAATACGGGTGACCTGAACTTGACTATCCCTCTGAGTCGTAATGCCTTTCCTTTTGTCCTTCTGCATAGATTTATATGATTCCATGGAGTGTCCTTGATGCCGACAAGTTGAACAATATAGAGGCGAAGATTCATACTCTATATTTTGCCAAAAACTTCTGTTTCGAGGCATGGTTTTGCAGATTTTCTGTTGAAGAGGTTTATAAGCATCGACCTCGATAAAAACCCTAGCCAAGCTTAGCCTGGATAGGTCTGCCGTAGCTTTGTTAATCTTGAGAGGAGAGCCAATCGCACCCGCAATGGCAAAAAGAGCTTGTTTCGCATATAAATGGTGAGACAGATTGGGCAGATTAATCCATACTGGCATAATAGGAGACTCATGGGCAGGAGAAAAATTCGGGTCCCATTTGAAGATTCTCATAGGAGCTCGAGCAATGTACCACGTGTCTTTTGCTCGCAGATGGATGTAGTCCGATTCACAGGAAGGACGAATGAGAATATGTTTAGAGTCAATAAGACCGGCATTAATGGATCCATCAAAAGTAAATTCCGTAAGTGCTTTACGGATCTTGTCTATCGGAGGCCGATATTGTGAGAACTTCCCTACCAAGGCATACCGAAGGAGGGTAGCCAAGGCGGATTCCTCTTCTTCAGAGAAGGAAATCGATGGGCCACCCGTGAAGGATGTCACCAAACGCGGGGGGATGAGAGGCACAAACGCAGACGTCTGACCGCCCACTACCTCTGCAAAAGAACGAGAGGTCATGGAAACCTATGGCGCCGAAGAAGAGACAAACAAGGGGGAGGAGCTACCATCCAAAGGGTATGGCAGCCCCTAGAGGGGTCGCCGGCGCGGCCAAAGGCCACTCCGGAGACTATCAGAGGGGATGGAGGCGCCTAGGGTTTCGAGCGTATATGATGTATATATATATATATATATATATATATATATATATATATATATATATATATATATATATATATATATATATATATATATATATATATAAAATAAATAAATATATATATATATAATATATATATATATATATATATATATATATATATATATATATATATATATATATATATATATATATATATATATATATATTTATATATATATATATTATTATTTATTTATATATATATATATATATATATATATATATATATATATATATATATATATATATATATAAAAATATATATATATATATATATGTATGTATGTATATTTACGTATACATAATCGTTTAATGTACTAGTATATATGTATATATATATATATATATATATATATATATATATATATATATATATATATATATATATATATATATATATATATATATATATATATATATATATATATATACTAGTACATTAAACAATTATGTATACGTAAATACATATATACTAGTACATTAAACAATTATGTATACGTAAATATATATATATATATATATATATATATATATATATATATATATATATATATATATATATATATATATATATATATATATATATATGTATGTATACGTACATGTGTATATATATAAATACATATATACTAGTACATTAAACAATTAAACCCACAGCAAAGCAGCTCTCAACCCATCCTAGAGCCCAGCCAGCCACCACTGGGCAAAAGCCCAACAATGGAGAAGCCATCCCAGGACGGCCCAAATACAAGTGTTTTCTACCCCCCCACGCTGAACCCGAGCTTTCAGGCTGTGCACCCCAACCGCGTATATATAACTGGGAGATGATAACCTCGAAACCCTAATCCCCTATGCGACCAGGCCGACTTCCCCAAAGCCAGGCGACCGCCGATGAACGTCCCAGTCACCTGCGCTGCCGCACAAGGCGTCGGACCGGCCGCGCGCTCCTGGAAACAAAGGAACAGCAACAGCAGTTCGGCAGGCCGAACCCCTACTTTGCAGGTAAAGTACCCACCCCTCGATCGATCGTTCGTTATTTCGTTTTCACGTATATGATCACAACATAAACCTCCTCTAGACTCAGTAATTAGATTTAGCTAGAACACGACAACATCTGTGACTGATCGATTCAAAAATCGATGAATAAATGACCGAAAACAGAGCATAAGACAGTCCATACTCTCGTATTTGAGGATCGATTTCGATCGATCCAGTAACCATTTAGAAATTCCACTTTAACACAGTTATAGACAACATATAGGGCTTCACGACCCAATTCGCAGAAGTCGATTACAACAACTATGCGCCGAGAAATCGGATCCCAAATTTTACCAAAAACCTGTTTTAAAATCAATGAAATCATTCGATACGACGTGCGTCCCGCCAATCTGGACGACGTGGTCGCGAACCGAAAGCATCAAAAGGTTCGTATTGGCTTCGTGGACGTGTGGGCTTTGACGGAATTCAAATTGGTCGCGTGTGCATGACGAATTTGATGCGTATCCGTCGAAATTCACCGTATCGACCCCTGTACAAATTTTCCAATAACCTCATGCACGTTCGTCAGATCGAGGCAAAACATGCGCCAACAGGACCGTATCATTTTTTTGCCCTGTATGCCAAGTTTGGTCCGATTCTTAGACAGTTTATTGGATCGCCGTTTTGCGGTCCCCACGGTCCGATTCAACGGGCGATTTTGTGCACGGTCCACCGGAATCCACAATTGGACATACCGTTGGGTTTGTATCATCAAACCGGATTCGTAGACATGTAGTTTGACAACTTTAGAGACCATTGACTCTGGCACACTTTTCGGTACAAAGCGGGTCCAACGGCAGACATCGTTTTTGTTGAAAATTACCGTTTTGTCTCTGTATCCAGAATTGGACTTAAGGACAGACAATCGTAGCTAATTTAACTTTTCTGAGACTGTTGGCATTGTCTATTTCATCTTTCGGAGATAGTTGTGATGATTTGGACTTTATGGCTTAGCAGTGGACTAGATTGTTATTGGATCTGTGTGCAACCTCCAGGCAAGTATACCTTGCCTTCCTCTACAGTTTTATTTACATGCATTGTATTTTATTTCCCACTTTTGATTGTTTATGGACATATACTTTTCGTGTTATATTCTTTTGAGTTATTTTTATTGCATATAGCCGTATTCATGTTTGGTCTTGTGGTTCACACTTAGAATTTCTCGTCAGTACCTTGCTTGAGTCGTGTCATAGAATGAGTACGTGTAATTGAACTGCTAAATCCTTGATGTTGTTTTCTTGGCACCAGAGAGTCCACACTCGGGATGAGGGTGTTTTTCTTGATCTGTTTATATCCGTGAGTCCACACTCGGGACGAGGATGTCGATTATTTACACCAGAGAGTCCATATTCGGGACGAGGGTGTTGACTTGACTTGACTTGCACCAGAGAGTCCACACTCGGGACGAGGGTGTTTACATCAGAGAGTCCACACTCGGGACGAGGATGTTATACTTGCACTAGAGAGTCCACACTCGGGACGAGGGTGCCTTGCCGTGAACTAACCAGAGAGTCCACACTCGGGACGAGGGTTAGTGCTTAGTTCAAACCCGTGAGTCCACACTTGGGATGAGAGTTTGGTTCTTACATTGATCTCGTGTTCATTGTTCGCTCGGCAGTTCATTTATGCGTAGTTGTTCTAGTGTTCGTGTTCGTGTTCGTATTCGTGTTCGTAGTCATTTGTCATGTTCCTGTTTATTTTCTTGCGCATGATAAAACTGTTAGATAGGCTTATATATTATGTATCTTACTATGTCCTCTGAGGACCTGATGATCTTTTCAGGTTTAGCGATTGTATGGAGTTAGCTAGTAGTTCTGGATGGCAGAGGATTTACGGTTCTTATGGGATTCAGGTATCATTATTACGTTTGTTATCCTTTCGTGCTCGACATTCCTTATCATGAGTTATCCTATTTATTGATTCAGTTTAGAGACTCTTGTTATTTTCCTTAGAGTCTTATCGGACATATATGTTACTGGACTGCATACCACGACCCATAGTGTTCATTCATATTTCATATTCTTATTGTGGATTGAGATATAGATTGCATTGCTATGATTTGGCAGCAAACCATAGCCTTGACAGCGTTTACGTATTCGAGATAGGCTGGAATCCGCTCGATACGTAGCTAGCTTGCTCACGAGCTCGCGTTCGAAAAGCGGGTGCGGGTCGTGACAGATTAGTAGGTAGACAGTTAGGAATTTATATATATGTATATGCATATATAAAATGGAATATAAACGTCGGTATGTGGCCTAGGCCTAAGAGTAGAATTTTGGAAATTGCTAGGGTAAGTGTTTTTGACTAAGGTAAATTAGAAGGTAGATGCCATAAGTAGAAGTCCATAATTTGGTAAATTTTGTTTTTATTGCATAGTTATGCTAATTGAAAACCTATTTTATTTGTTGTTAATGACTGAATGTTTTTGTCCAAATGCTTACTGTCGACTAGTTTTTTCCCCGCATTTATGGAAGAGAATCAACAATTTCATGATTCATTGCCTAATTCACCTGCTAAGTTATTCCTTATTTCAGAGAGATGACACCGGTTTAAAAGGTTGATCTGAAATTAATAGATATTAGAATTCTTACTTGAACTTGAGATCGTTGTTATGTCAATATTGCAGACAATGGAGAGAGCAAGAACGCAGGAGACTGGAATCTTCAAGAAAAAGCATGCAGATTTGATGCAGTTATTTAAGGTATCCTATGTTAAAATTATTGAATGGATTATCTTGTTGTAATTTTCCTTCCACATAACTGGCCATAATACTTGAAAAGATATTGTTAGAATACAGTTCAGTATATTGACAATTTGTGTTCTTATTCTCTCAGAAACTTGCTGAAAAATGAAGGTGCATGCATGCTGTGAATAGGAAAATGCTGTGGATATGGGAGATGTGCTCCGATCTGGTTTGCTATTTTTTTTTGTTTTATTTTGTATGGTTGGATTATGTTTTGTGGTGACAAGTGATGGATGTCAGTGGTTTGGATGTTTAAGTGGTATGGAAACAACAGATGTGAGATATGTGTACTTTGTGGTTGGATTATGTTGTAGTTGAACAAGTGAAGAATACATGTGGTGGGATGATATTATGTATTGGAAGTTTTTGTAGTATGAACAATACAGTTTGTTAATATGAAATTTGGGTTTTATAGTAATTTGATGTGTGTAGCTTCTGGATTGATATTATGTGTGTTTGATTAATATTATATATAATTCTTGATGGAATTTTGGCAAGCTTTTCTTGACGGTACTTTTGATAGCTTCTCTTGACGGTTGTCAAACATCAATTTTAATTCAAATCATGCTACAAAATAGCCTGTGAATAAATGTTTTTCTTGACGGCTAACAACCGTCATCTAGGCCGAAGTCAAGAAAAGTTTTTGCCTACATTGACGGTTTAAAAATTTGCTATCTTAACGGCTAAAAATAGTTAAGAAAACTACTTAATATGACGACCAAAAATCGTCAAGAAAAGCCCTGCCAGCGACCGTCAAGAAAAGAAGGGGTCTTTTCTTGACTCCGGCCTACTTGACGGATACACAACCGTCAAGATACCCCTTTCTTGATGGGGAATCACTGTCAAGAAAAGCCCTTATTCTTGTAGTGGGACTTTCAACCCCGGAGCAAGACCCGAGCCGACACCAAACAACTGTACGGATCCATATTTGCCCTCTTGCCCCACAGCACCAACGGTGGGGCCATTGCAGCCAGGTAGCGGATCTACACAAACAACACACCAACTCGAACTCGTACTTTACCATTCTCCTCAGAGAAAACAACAAACTGTTGTCGAATCCACACCTGAACGAAAAAAAAGAGCCAAGATTGCAATACCTCGTGGAAGTTGACAAGGGTAGTTCAAGCAATGGTGGTACATTGCTCATGGAATCCTTGCAGGTTAATAAGGATGGTGGGTCTTTGATAAGTCACGAGCATGATACTTTTGATTCGATGGAGACTGAGCCCGAAGTCCTACCAGAACAAAATTTACCACTGCTATTGTCATGCCCCAGAACCAAAATACTGAAAAGTGGGAGACAGACACACCCAGCTACGTACATTGAGGTATAATCTACCTCGATATACGGACACGGCTGTCTAGATACATGTGGGTTTATCTACAAGCCAACAGTCTCTTATGGTCATGAACAAGCCTAATGTCTCAATCTCAAGCAAGTAAGTAAATGTTGCAAGATGTTAGATCATCAGACATACAAAGTAAGGCATCCCAAACATTATATATTCAGATGATCATGAAGCTAATCATACAAAATGTGAAGACTAGCAAGAGTTTCAGTCATACATGATCAACCTAGGATTTGTCAATCTTGTTACAGCCCGTAGGCAGACAGTAAGTAAAGTACAATCGAGCTAACACATGCTCGTCGGCTAAACGCCTCAAAAGAATACTTTTACAATAGAGTGGAAGAGCCAAAATAAAATCCACTCGTTGCCAGGGTTATGCCTGGTGGTCACCATCTGGCTAGAAAGTAGGGTGATCCTCTGGAGCTGCTCCGGTATCTGGTATAACGCTCGTAGTTCGTATTATGTATTTTTGGTATACGTGTACGTATTTTGACCCATAATTGCATGTCTCATTGCGTGGTTTATTTTGGCATTTAATTTGCTTGGTTCGGTTCGGTTTGCTTGGATCAGCTTGGTTTGGTTTTGCATGTGGACCAACCCCACCTACCATCCACTCTCTTCTTTTATAAGCCACCTAACCACTCTCTCTCTTCCATTAATTATCATAACTCTTTTTTTTCCTTATCATTACTCTCCACCTACCCTGAGAGAGAGAGAGGCTTAGGCAAGTACATCTTGCTTCACGGAGGAACTCTATTTTTTATCGTTTCATTGTCTTCCTCACGAGATTCTAAGACACTTTATTACTTAGCACTTTTAATTTTCATGGCTCATTTTGTGTAGATCTAAGCTTATTGAATTTTTAGATTTTTTGGATTTTGATCTATTGAACCTTGTTATTTTCAAGTTTTAAGTGTTCCAGGTTGTAAAGAATTTCGTTCTACCCCATTTTGACCTATGGAAGTCCGAGTTCTGACCTTAGATAATGGATTTATGGGGCCTGGAAGAGATGGCTTTCATGGTTCTTCTTCTCGGAAAAGTGGAGAAGAAGAACAGTGCTTGACCGTATGACTTTTCATGCGGCTAGATCCCCTGCGGCTCCTCTTTGGCCGCATAGGTATCCGAGCCGTATGACTTTGTCCGACTCAGCCGTATGGCTTTGTTTTCCTTTGTCGTATGGTCTTGCCGCATGACCTTCACCTGCATGACTCAAGTTGGCTCGAGCCGTATGAACTCGATTCCCCTGCCGCATAAGCCTGTTGTCCTTAACCGCATACGCCCTTTTTCTCCAGCCACATGAGACTGTCCCCTTCTTGCCGTATGGCTTCTTCTAGCTGAGCCGCATGGCTTGCTCGACTTAGCCGCATGGCTATCTCTAACTATTGTCGCATAAGCCCCTACCGCATGAGCCCGTCACCCTTAGCCGCATGAGCCTCTAACCCTGGCCCCTTTCATGCGCCCTTTTCCCTCGGTCGCATGAGCCCGCTCTCCCTCCCGAACCGCAAGCCCCTGTCCCCTGAGCCGCATGACTCCTCCCACAGCCCTTGTACCCTTTTTTCTATGTAGTTGTTACATTATGCTTATACCATTGTTAATTCTGATTATGTATCATGACATGACAGTGGCCCGTTGTGGTGCACTCATGACAAGGATGATTGACAAGTAACATGATATGATAGTGGCCCGTCATGGCGCACTCTTGATAAGTAAACCTGACATGATATATCTCGATATGCTGTTACGACGGCTAGCATGACGTAACAAGAAGGAATGGCCTGGATACCGTAAGCGATTGTGTTTGTACAAATGAACCAGTATTGTTTTGCATCATGTCTAGGACAGGGACCCCTGAGTACCATGGTCAGGGGTACCTACTGAAAATAGCTAAGGCCAATAACTAGAATAATCCAGTAGTCATGAGAGATTTTCCCAGTTACAGGCGATCCCGTTATCCCGGCCACCATTGTTGGACTTGTAGCTTGCCGACGAGTAGGGCACATGTCTAGATTCACTGATATATAAAAAAGAATAAGGCATTGCTTAATGAATCCAAGTCGCCTGGATAACCTGGATTAGCTGCAGGGCTTGTGGCTGGAGGAACATCTCACTACATATTGCTAGTAACTAGGCTTGTGATAACCTTAATTAGTTAATATAGAAAGTCGTAGTCATTGATTGGCCGTGAACGATTGGATGGAGTCCGATCCGGTGTCATATGGTGTAGGTTCAGTGCACGAACGTTTCAAGTATGATCGCATGATTGTCACCTTCAACAATAATGATCAGGGGATAAGTTCTGTACAGACGAAGGGTTACAATTCCGGTCCTTGTTTGGTTTAAGGGTTATAACTGGCTCCCGGAGCGGTTCTGTGTCCTCTTTTCGTTTATTGTCTTATTGTACCCTGCGTCATGCTTGTCATGTTTTATTTTACTAAAAAGAATTAGAGACAGAGTTCTATTCAGGTGAAGGGTTACAACCCCGGTCCTTGTTTGGTTTAAGGGTTGTGACCTGGCTACCTGAATGGTTCCCTCGTACTCAAATTCGATTGTTGTTGTTTCTTTTATTATTGGGCGCTTTCATAATTACTTTTAATATTTATTCCTGATATGCTGGTTTTAGTTCTTAAGGAAGCCCCTTTGTGGTACTTGCTCTTTCTGGGATCTGACCCAGCTGGTTTTGTTTGACAAGATTTTGGAGTAGCTCCAGAGGATCTACCGACCTTCCAGCCCGATGGTGACCACCAGGCGTAATCCGGGCAACGAGTGGGTTTTCCTTTTGTTCTTCCACTTTATTGTAAAAAAATTCTTTTGAGGCGTTTAGCCGACGAGCACGTGTTAGCTCGATTGTACTTTACTTATTGTCTGCCTAAGGGCTGTAACATGGTTGACAAATCCTAGTGTTGATCATGTATGACTGAAACTCTTGCTAGTTGTAATGACCATTGTTAGTATTCCGTATTTTGGTATACGTGTACGTATTTAGACTCGTATTGCATGTCTTCCTGCTTGGTTTGTTTTGGCATTTTATTGATTAGTTTATCTTGGTTCGGCTCAGATTGTTTGGGCTTGGTTCAGTTTTGTTGTGAACCCATCCCACCTACCACCACCCTCTTTATTTATATCCCACTAAACATTTCTCTCTCCTCATTAACTCTTCTTCTTCCCTACCATTATTTTTCCACCACCCCGAGAGAGAAAGGTTTAGGCAAGTGCACCTTGCTTCATAGAGGAATTCTATTTTTTTTATTGTTCCATCGTCTTTCTCATGTGTTTCTAACCCACTTTAGTACTTAGCATTTTTCATTTCCGTGGTTAAATTCTTGTAGATCTAGCCTTGTGGTATTTTCGGTTTTCAGGAGTTTTGATCTAACAAACCTGCTGATTTCTGCTATTTGATGGTTCCATGATATAGAGAATTCCATTTTACTCAAATTCGACCTACGAAAGTCTGAATTTGGGTTCCTATTGTTGTTTGGTGGAGCATGGAGGCCATGGTATTTTTTATGGATATGTTCTCTGTAGGAGCCATTAATTGTACTTTTGGCCGCATGAGCATCCTTAGCTCTGAGCCGCATGAGCAATTAATTAATAGCCTTGGCTGCGTGGCCATCAAGTTATTGTTGGCCGCATGGCCTTTCTGGCTTATGCGGCCAGGGCCATTTAGGTCCGCATTTTAGTTGCATTATTTAATTGCCTTTGGCTTTTAATTAGCTGCATGCTCAAATATTTAATGCAAGCATTAGCTGCACGCTCAAATAATTAATGCATGCATTAGTATTTTGCTTGCATTTCAAGCTAAGTTGGCCGCATGGGAACATCACTTGGCCGCATATGGCCCCTTTAATTGTTGGCCGCATATGGCCCCTTTAATTGTTGGCCGCATATGGCCCCCCTTATTATTGGCCGCATATGGCTCAATGCATTAGTTGCATGCATTTGCATGCATTAGCTGCATGCTCAAATATTTAATGCATGCATTAGCTGCATGCTTACATATTTAATGCATGCATTAGCTGCATGCTTATATTATGGTCGCATGGCCTTGCATGCATTAGTTAAATAATTGCATGCATTAGCTTTATAATTGCATACATTAGCTTTATTCTACATGCATTAGCCAATGCTTCCACGCTATTGCTTGTATGCATGCCTTAGCATTTAATTGCATATGGTCAATCCAATTGCTGGCCGCATATGCACTCATTGTTGGCCGCATATGGAAATATATGTTGGCCGCATGGAAACTTAATGTTGGCCGCATATGGAAATATATGTTGGCCGCATGGAAATGCATTTATTGGCTGGCCATTAGCTTGGATGCATGGAATTAATAGCTTGCCGCATATGGCTGCATATATTTTGGGCTGCATGGCCTTAGGCATTAGCATTAAATAATTGCATGCATTTGCATGCAACCTGTTTTGAGCCGCATGACCATCTAAATTAAATTGCTTACATTTATTTGCAAGCAACTTGCTAGCCGTATATGGCCTATTATTTGCTGGCCGCATATGGCCTAATAATTTTCCTGAGCCGCATGAGTCCTCCACAGCCCTTGTCCCTGCTAATATTTAAATAACTACATGTACACTTGTGCCATATTTATTTTAAGTATGTTCCCTGACATGATGGAGACCCGTTGTGGTACACTTTTGACAAATGACTTGACAGGATAGTAGCCCGACGTGGCACCCTTCTGACAGTGAACATGACATGATATATATATATCGAAGGCTGTTGCGACGGCTAGCATGTCATGACAAGATTGAATGGCCTGGACACCGTAGATGATTGAGTTGGTACAAGCGAACCGGTAATGTTTGCATCATGTCTAGGACAGGGATCTGTGAGTACCACGGTCAGGGGTACCTACTATAAATGGCTAAGGTTAATAACTAGAATAATTCAGAAGTCAAGAGAGACTTTCCAAGTTACAGGCGATCCCGTTATCTCGGCCACCATTATTGGACTTGCAGCCTGCCGACGAGTGGGGCACAAGTCTAGATTCACTGATATTTGGAAAATAATGAGGCATTGCTTAAATAAATCTAAGTCGCCTGGATAACCTGGATTAGCTGCAGGGCTTGTGGCTGGAGGAACATCTCACTGCATGTTGCTAGTAACTAAGGCTTGTGATAACCCTAGTTAGCTAATGTAGAAAGCCGTAGTCACTGATTGGCCGGACGCGATTGTATGGTATGGTTCAGTACTCGATTATTGCAGGCTCGATCGCATGATTGTCACTTTTAACAATAAAGATCAGAGACTAAGTTCTGTTCAGGTGAAGGGTTACAACCCCGGTCCTTATTTGGTTTATGGGTTGTAACCTGGCTCCCGGAGGAGTTCTGAGACCTCTCTTCGTTTATTGTCTTATTGCACCCCACATCATGCTTATTATGTTTTACCTTACCAACGGGATTTGGAGACGGAGTTCTATTTAGGTGAAGGGTAACAACCCCGGCCCTTGTTTGGTTTAAGGGTTGTGACCTGGCTACTTGAATGGTTCCCTCGTAGTCTATTATGACTGTTGTTATTCTTTTATTATCAAGCTCTTTTGTAACTATTTTTAATATTTATTTATGATATGCTGGTTTTAGTTCTTAAGTGAAGCCTCCTTTGTGGTACTTGCTCTTTCTGGGATCTGACCCAGCTGGTTTTGTATGGCCAGATTTCGGAGCAGCTTCAAAGGATCTACCGACTTTCCAGCCCGATGGTGACCACCAGGGGTAACCAGGGCAACGAGTGGGTTTATTTTTGGCTCTCCCACTCTATTGTAAAATTTTTATTTTGAGGTATTTAGTCGGCGAGCACCTGTTAGCTCGTATTGCATACCTTATTACTGTCTGTCTACGGGCTGTAACATAATTGACAGATCCTAGGGTCGATCATGTATGACTAAACTCTTGCTAGTCCTCACATTTTGTAACGACTAGCTTCATGATCAGCTGAATATGTAATGTTTGGAAGCCTTACTATTGTATATTTGGTGATCTTACATCTTGTAACTTTACTTGCTTGTTTGAGATTGAGACATTTAGGCTTGTTATTGACCATAGGAGACTGATGGATTGTAGTTAAACCCTCATATATCTAGACAACCGTGACTGTATAGCATGGTGGATTCCATTTTATTATATGTAGCTGGCTATGTATGCCCCCGCTCTCCAATATTCTGGTTCTAGGGCGTTACATGGTTTAAATGGTGGCCAATACAGGTCTTGTAAATCAAGATATATAAGGGTTTACCGAATAGATGTCTCAATCAGCACTCGCCCTTGATCTCTGCCCGTATCTTTTAATCCCTGAGATTCTCGACCTGATCACATGCTTGTATTATTGATCTGTCTTGGTCCTTCCTTATTGTTCCATATGTCATCTTCTTCAGCGGCATTGTTCCTGGTCCTACCGATCGGCAAGACGAAGCACCTCCCATGGACCAGCAGCAACCAGAAGATCAGGCCCAGCACTCAGGAGCAGTCTCCCGGGTCATGCCTTTAGGAGATTCAGAACCTCCGGTACAGCCAGCCCAGTCCACAAGGCAGGATGATGGAGCCTTGGTTGGACTTATCAGGGAGTTGCTTGCATCGCAGGATCGTCGAGGAGATGCCTTGCATCAGACAGTAGCAGATGCTCTGGGCAGAGGTGGACATCATGGGAACAGTGCAGCAAACAGTTTCAAGCGCTTGAACCCTCCATTCTTCGATGGCAGCGAAGATGCTATCGCTGCCGATGCGTGGCTTCAGGACACACAGGTGATATTTGAGGCATCGATGACTCCAGAAGTTGAGAAGGTGGCCGTAGTGTGCCTGCAGTTATTGGATCTAGCTCGCAGCTGGTGGGCGACGCAGGCCATTGGACTAGTGGTGCCTATTGCCTGGACAGTATTCCGTGAGAGATTCCAGACCAAGTACTTCGATGCTGTAGCTCGGTACGATCTACAGACCAAGTTCACCAATTTGAAGCAGATGGGCAGGACGTTCGATGGATATGCGGTCGAGTTTTCCAAGCTTAGTCGGTTTGCTCCTACCTTGGTGGCGACCGAGTTCGATAGAGCCCAGCAGTTTCAGCAGGGACTCCACCTAGAGATTTTGCTGGCAGTGGAGCAGTTTGAGCATCAGACTTTTGATGCGGTATTGAGGGCAGCTAGGAGGAATGAGTATACCTCCCAGAGGATTGTGGACAAGACCGGAGGTCGAAAGCGATCTCACGGCCAGATGAATCAGTCGTCAGCCCCAGCCCCGACAGTTAGGGCTTTGACCATTGGAGCTCCGAGAAGGACAGCTTCAGTTACGTCGGTCCAACATTCAACCCCGACGTATCCTCAGCAGCAGAAGCAGAAGCATACTTCCCCATGGGCTGCTCTTATTGTGGGAAGCCTGGGCATGTCATTTCAGAATGTCGCAAGGCTCGAGGATTGTGTTTGCTTTGTGGAGCGACGAACCACAAGGTAGGGTCCTACCCGTTCAGGACTGACTCATTTCCATCCCCGAGGCCGTTGCCGATGCAGACCCGGGCTTTTCAGCAGCAAAGGCCTCAGCAGTATGCCCTGGCGCAAGTTCAGAATAGGCAGAGAGGGTTCCAACAGAGAGGCCGGCACCTAGAGGGCATGGTCAAGTGTTGGCTTTAACCATGGGAGAAGAAGGAGTAGCGCCAGGTGAGGTAGTGGCAGGTACTATTCTCGTCAACATCTTTCCGGCTTCAGTATTATTTGACTCTGGTGCATCGCATTCATTTATGTCTGCACGATTCGCGATACGGGTAGAACTGGAGCCTGAGTCATTTTCAGTAAGGCTCAATATACTTACTAGTAACGGTCTTGTGGGTGTAGATAGAGTGTTTTCCTCGTGTCTGATCATGGTTAGTGGTAGAGAGTTTCCCGCTAGGCTGATAGAATTCCCGATGGCCGATTATGATATGGTCTTAGGGATGGACTGGTTGAGGGACCAGTATTCTATGATAGACTGTCATATTGGCATAGTTGTTTTTAGCATTCCAGGCGAACCGGAGTTTTTCTTTTCTCGAGGCGAAGTTGAACCTTCTTCTCCAATATTACGGATGGCCGTAGCTGCAATGTAGTTACCCCGGATAGTCGAAGAATTTCCAGATGTTTTCCTGGAAGAGCTTCCAGGGATGCCGCCAGAGCGAGAGATCGAGTTTTGTGAGACCCGCCTCACTGTATCAGTATTTTATACGGATACGTATTTATTTGAGCCGTATTTCGTATTTCTCGATTCGTGTGATATTTTAAAATTTCCTAAGTGTAGGATTTTCATGACTTGGTTTAACTTGGATTTGGTTTTATTTGGTTCGGTTCCACTTTGACTTGGTTTGGTTTGGCTTGGACTTGGTTTGGTTTAGTTTGGTTCTTTATGGATGAGGTGTATGGATTAGATTGAGTGGAGAGGAATGAATGGTGGAGATAACTTAAGCTTGTTATATAAGCCACCTACCACTCTCTCTCCTCCATTATTTTCATTTCTATCTTCATCTTCTTCCTCCAGCCCAAGGCAAGTACACCTTGCCGAATGTTGGACGATTTCAATTTCGTTTGTTCCATTCTCTTTATTGTTAAATTCTAAGCATGTTTAGAACTTGGAGTTTTCCATTTTGATGGCTAGATTGTGGTAGATCTAACTTTGTGGTACTTTCAGTTTTCATAAGTTTTGATTTGTTAAACTTGTATAGTTTTGATAACTGACAGTTCCATGTTGTAGAGAATTTCGTTCTACCCCATTTTGACCTATGGAAGTCCAAATTTGGACTCCTGTGGGAAAGTGGGTGGTGTGGAAAAGCCATGGTATTTTCCATGAACTCCTCCTCAGTTGGCAACAAATTGTTGCTGGCTTACAATTGTTTGGCCGCAGGAATCTTGCTTAACCGCATGGGCGTGGCAGCATTAATTGCTTCCTGACATGATAGCATTTATAAGCCAGCCGCATGAGAATTTGCAATTTATGTATTGTTGAACACCAGACGCATGTAAAGCATTAATTCAATACTTGTCCAAGCCGCATAGCATTTAAGCATTAAATGTAATGCTTTGCAGCCGCATACATCATTAGAAGCATTAAATAAATGCTTTGCATCATGATTCATTTAATGCACTTTGTAAACATATTATTTAAAGACTTGCTCCAGGATGCATGGGAAGCATTGATTCATGTGCTAAATGCTTCTTTTTGCATTTTGGCCCTTAACTTTCAATAGTTATGCATTTAAGGCCATCCCTTGGAAAGGCTAGCCGTATAAGGTTTTATGTGCTTTAAATGCCTTTTTGCATTTTGGTCCTTAACATTTAATAGTATGCATTTAATGCACCTTCCAATTTCAGCCGCATGTAAAACCTTGAAGCCGCATGAAGAGCATGCCAGCCGCATGCTCACCCCTATTCCATGCATTATATGCATTATGGTCCATACACAATACACTCTATGCATTTTAACCTATATTCAATGCACTTTATGCCTTTTTAAGCAATGCTTGTCTTTTCCTAATGTACCTTTTCTTTACTTTCCTGGGGAGAGAGCCGCATAAGGCTTGGTCTTTTGCTGCCGTTAATACATGAATCAAGTGGAGCCGCATAAGGAATTATTTAATATTTGTTGCCTTTTTTATTTTTATGCAAGCAATTGTGAGGGTGAGCCGCATGGACATTTATAGCATTAGCAATTGCTTGATGCAGAGCCGCATAGCCTTTGGCCATTAAATATTATTATTTCTTGCATGTTGTATTTTTGCATGGAATCTAATGTGAGCCGCATAGGTTCCCTTCCCCCACTATATAATATTTTGGCCACGTGAGCCACTCTTTTACTGGCAGTCATCATTTTATTATTTGGCCACGTGTCCCTTTTTTTATTGTTTTGCTTACAAAGTGGAAGCTTGCATTCATTACGGGTCCCACTCTCTTTGTCTTTTCTGATTGCGAAAATGTTTCTTGCTGGCATTTAATTTTGGAGCCGCATGGCCTCCCACCCATTCTTGGCCGCATGGCCCCTTTTTGTTATTTTCTGGCCGCATGGGTGGCCTCCCACTCTCTATGACCGCATAATTGTTCTCCCACTTTTGGACCGCATGGGTCCCACTTTGATTGTTTAAATGTTTTATTTGCCTGGATTGTGGTCAGAATTTCTTCCCACTCCCAACATAAAAGTTATAGAGTTTCTCCTTGGCTTCAAGAATATATATATTATATATATATTATTATTTAATTTTGCAAGTTTCTTCCCTCCTTTATAAAATGCATGACTTGATAGTGACCCGCCGTGGTGCACTCCTGACAAGATAACTTGACCTGATAACTTGACCTGCTATACATGACACGACAGTGACCCGTAGTGGTGCACTCTTGACAAGTACCCTGACAATGCTTGATAGTGGCCCGTCGCGACGCACTCTTGATAAGTAATAATGATAATGATAGTGGCCCGTCGTGGCGCACTCCTGACAAGAATTAATTAGTATCCTGACACCGTGGGTGTTGTATTGAATGTGCTTGTATAAGCTACCGTCAAGTCTTGCATCATGTCTAGGACATGAATTCCTGATTTCCCACGGTCAGAGATTCATATTGAATCTGGCTAGGTTAATGACTAGATTGATCAAGTAGTTCATGGAGAGACTTTCCCAGTTACCTGTTGCCCCTTTGACCCCGGCCTTATATATATATACATGGGATTTGTTGCTATCCGTCGAGATGAGCGCACTTCCAGCCCGCCGTCGAGTGTGGTACCTTAGGACACATGTATCTTACTACAATGTGTCTGCTATATCATGCTATCTTTTTCTTTTTCTTTGCTGGGGTCACTCAGGTAGTAACAAACGGATAATTGGACTTGGAAGAATCTCGCTGCATCTTGCTAGTAACTAGGCCTGTGATAACCCTAGTTAGTTAAAGTATCAAGCCGTACTTATTGCTTGGCCGTGAATGTTGGATGGAGTTCAGTCTGTCTAGTCTTGTCTTGATCTTGTACATGATTGTTACATGTCCTAATTTCTTATTTTATCTTGCCGATAAATGGTGGAAGAAACCAAGTTCTGTTCAGACGAAGGATTACAACTCCGGTTCTTGTTTGGTTTACGGGTTGTAACCTGGTTATCTGAATAGTCCCATGGCTATCTCATCGTATATCACCTTTCCAGTTCTATTTATTTAACATGTTCTCCAGTTTACTTTATGCTCAATGATGCTTTACTTACTGTCTTCCTATGTTTGGGACAAGTGCATTGGTACTGCACAAATCTCGATCCTCCCTTACTTATCTGCTTGTTGATTGCTAATGATTGCTGGTTTTAAGTTCATAGTTCGGCCTCCTTTGTGGTACTTGCTATTTGGGGTCTGACCCCACTGGTTTTGTATGGCCAGGTTCTAATAGAAGAGCCCGAAGGATCTACCGCACCATTTACTCGACGGTGACCAGCCGGAGCACCAGAGTGCCTCAGTGGGTTTCTTCTTCATCCTTCCACTGATATGTAAATTCTCCTCATGTAACGTTTAGCCCCGAGCACGTGTTTAGCTCGTGTTTTGGTATTTTCCTTGACATTGTAGCCTACGGGCATAAACATGATATGTGTATTCTAGACTATAGCTAGTCCTTATCATGTACGACTAATACTTTAGCTAGTCCTCAGATCTGTGGTACTGGCTTCATGATCATTCATGTATATATGGTTCGGGACGCCTTACTATTGTATGCATGATGATCGTACGCCTTGTTCTTGTATAATTGTCTGTGATTGAGATACCTAGGATTGTTAAACCATAGGATTGACTGATGGCTTGTAGAGTAACCCCCATGTCTTGACAGCTTATACGTGATTTCAGAGTATTAACATACTTTGGGATTGCGTAGCTGGCTGTGTCCGCCTCCGTCCAGTATTCTGGTTCTGGGGCGTGACAAGTTTACTATCGACTTGATTCCCGGGACAGCACCAGTGTCATAGAGAGTCTACATGATGGCGCCGTCAGAATTGGAGATATTGTATAAGATGATTCAAGAACTCAGAACCAAGGGATTCATTCGTGCTAGTGGATCGCCTTGGGGAGCCCCGATGCTTCTTGTGAAAGAGAAGGATGGCACGTCCAGATTATGTATTGACTATCGTACCTTGAACTCAGTGACAATCAAGAACAGATATCCTCTCCCAAGGGTAGATGACTTGTTTGATCAACTCAGAAGAGCGGCAGTATTCTTGAAGATTGATTTGCTGTCAGGATACCACCAGATCAGAGTCAGAGAGCAGGACATCCCAAAGACAGCTTTCAGATCTAGATATGGGCATTGGGAGTTCCTTGTTATGCCCTTTGGAGCGACCAATGCGTCGGCTGTATTCATGGACCTCATAAATCGTATCTTCATGCCTTATTTGGATCAGTTTGTGATCGTGTTCATAGACGATATCCTAGTCTACAGCAAGAGTGAAGCGGAGCATGAGCAGCATCTTAGAGTTGTCCTCCAGAATCTTCGAGAGCACCAGTTGTATGCCAAGTTCAGTAAATGCGAGTTCTGGCTCGATCGTATTTCATACTTGGGTCATATCATCACCAGAGGGGGAGTATAAGTGGATCCCCAGAAGATTGTGGCTATCAAAATATGGCCAGTGCCCAGCACAGTTGCTGAAGTTCGTAGTTTTCTTGGATTGGCCGGCTACTACCGGAGATTTGTTTCGGACTTTGCTCGAATTTCAGCACCATTGACAAAGTTGACCCGCAAGGAGGTACAGTTTGCTTGGACAACAGAATGTCAGGATTCTTTTGAGAAGCTGAAGCGAGGCTTGATTACGACACCCATTCTCACACTTCCAGATGGGACCGGAGGATTTTCAGTGTACTGTGATACTTCAGGCAGAGGTTTAGGATGTGTTTTGATGCAGCATGGGAAGGTAATAGCTTATGTGTCATGACAACTTCGTGATCATGAGAGGAATTACCCGACCGACAACTTGGAACTGGCAGCAGTAGTGTTTGCACTCAAGCTTTGGAGACACTACTTGTATGGAGTTAGGGTAGAGATTTTCACCAACCACAAGAGCCTGAAGTATGTGTTCACTCAGAAGGATCTTAACATGCGTCAGAGAAGATGGCGAGAGTTGCTTGTGGATTATGATGTCAACCTGCAGTATCATCCTGGTAAGGCCAACGTTGTTGCAGATGCATTGAACAGAAGTGCTGTGAAACCCGTAAATTCAGTTTTGTTATTTTTTTCTAATTATTAAAATTGCGTGTTTGCTAAATTAATATTTTTGCCAAATTGTTATTAATAGCTAAATAGAAAATTATTAATTTCAAAATAAATAATCATGGATTTTTGTTTTGCCTGACCCAGACCAGAACTCGTTCCCGAGATCCCGAACCTGTTTCAGATCCGTTTCGGGAAACTCAACTTAGATTTTCTGAAACAAATCTTTTGGGTATTTTTATAAATAAAAAATTATAATTTTCCTTTAAAACAAAAATTGGATTTAAAACTCTCTTTTATTTTCATTCAGCAGACTTTTTATTAAATGACATATTAACTCTTTCTCTCTCTCAATTCTCTTTAAGGAGAAGCTGTGCTTTCCTTCTTAAATGGTCGAGTTTTTTTGTCGAGCCTCTCGGCCGCAACCTCTCGGCTTCCCGAACGGCCAACGACCGCGCCCCTTCTTTTCCTCTCCCGTAACTCCTCTTCTCAACCCTATAAAACTCCTTCACTGCCATTCTCCATCACCATCTCACCACTTTCCCCAAAGTTGTGCCCTAGCCGACGACCGATGCCGGAGATCCCCGCAGCCGCCCCAGGCCGCGTCCTTTTCGGCGAACCCCGACTCCCGCCGTCGCATCCAGGCTACGCCCCGCTACCCGTCGAGTCCAGCGCACCCTCCCGACTGACCCGAGCCGGTGCGCTGCTCCTTGGCCGCCCGCCATTGGCCGGACCCCCTGCGCGCCGCTTCCCGGCCACGTCCAGCTGCTGACTGGCGAGTTCTCGTGTGGCTCTGGCACCCGATCGCCCGAACCCGTTGTTTCCCGAGATTTATCCCGCGGCTCCCCGACCAACGAATTTGGGTAATTTCTGATAATTTCAGCAGTTCGTCCCTCCGTGTCGAGTCTGTGATGAATTTTGGTCCACGAATTTCCCCGGGAATTCGTTCTTTGATTTACGTCTTGGTTTTCAGAATTTCTGAAACCATTTTGGTTATGTGGTTTCATCGAATTCTCGGAATTTCTGAGATTTGATTTGGAGAAGTTTCTGTATTCGGAATTTCCGTTTAAATTTTAGATTTTCGAAAATTTGTTTCTGACGGTTGATTTCGGAATTTCCGAGTTTGTCTCGGAAAAGTTCCTGGGATTTTGGATTAGTATTTGTTTCGGATTTTTTCGAATGATAGTTTATTGCAGTAGTGTTCCGATCCTATTTTGGGTTCCCTGAATATTTTTTGGGAATGTTTATGTGGATTATAATTTATATATAAATAGCTTCTGGAATTATTTATGGGTTTTCCCTGGTTTGGGACAATATTACTGGTTGTGTTTATGACATTTTCCCTGTTTTGGGTTATCCCGAAAATAGAGGGAATGCTGCCAAAATTTTTATGAAATTATATAAATCGATTTCAAATCAGTTTTCAAAAATATTTATAAAATGGATTTTGGGCGACGACCGTACCGGTCAATGGGCCATTAGCAAAATGCAAACGAAACCGGTTTTACAGGACGTTGAGGCATTAGCTATTTTGACGATCGGACCAATATCTGAGACTCGTAAATTAATTCAATTTAATTTAAATTATTATTTTATTTTGTAATTAAATTGTAGGATAATTTTTAGAGACTAACCAAAGTTTTTTTCTTATTTAAATTCATGTAAAATGGTCTGTAAGGACATAAGCCCGTTTATTTCTGCTAATTTTTGTAATAGCTAGTAATGTGTTTGTATTTTTTCTGATTTTGTTCGGAAACGTAAAATTTAGAAATGATAAATAATTATAACATTTTAAAAATTCATGTTCTTCTCATTTAAAGAAAAATGTAGTTTTATTATATAAATTATAAAATACCAAGTTTTGCCAATAAACCGATAAATACAAAGTTTTCCGAAATTAAATATAAAATGATTTTTCTATCATAATTAAATGTAACGCATTAGATAATCGAGTTTTGTTTGTGTTAGTATAATAATGATTAAAAATTGACTAGGACAAATTTAGAGATTGTAACTAGCACATCTAGCATGGCAGCTTTGGAAATCTAAGGCAGACTTCTCGATTGTAGGATTTCGAGGACAAGTCCGAATTCAATCCCGGAGACATTCCAAATCCAGTCGTAATCCAAGGCAAGTACATTTTTGTGGTAATTTATAATTATTTAGTAATCGTTTTATTGCAAGTTTAAACCACGATGCAACACGGAACTCTCTCTAAGAGCATTGACTGATTAACTGTTGGGTACTGGGGGAGTAATGTAATGAGTATGACCACATCCAAAATAGTATAATGACAGCATTAGCTTACCCCTCATACACACGGGGATAAGCCATATCGTACCAATAGGATACAACTGTACAACCCAATCCGATCATATTCATTGCCTATTCACATCACAATGTTTTAACTGCTGGAAAACTATTTATTTCAAATTGTTTAAAAATGCGTAACTCTATTATTATTTCAATTGTTAAATTATCACGAATTGTACTTTGCTCCCTCCTGACTGGAGACTATATTTTAGGTCCTATTGATGATGCAGAGCTACTGATTAGTAGTTATTATGATCCTGAGTTGTATCCAGCTGTGCTACCAGATGGTGCTGGACTTGGATATGACGAACCTATCTCTTAGCTGTTGTCATTTTCTATTTCCAGTTGTTGTTGTTTGAAAAGACTATTTCTATTATCAGTTGTAACTTTTGTTGGACAAGTTTTAATTATCAGAATATTAAAGTTATGGCAATTAGTCTGTGTTGTTGATTACCTACATGAGTGATACAGCTTACAGCCGCCGTCTCAACAACGGTGCAGGCTGGGCATGATCCGATTCGACCCAAGAAATTGGGACCGGGTCGTGACATGTTTTTAGTGGTGGCCCATGCAGGTCAGATCAACGACTTAGGAAAACATATCTAGAAACATTTAGAACACTAGAACATTAATTTATCACAACATAGGACCGAAATATATTATAAATAAATACTTTTGTTTGTTATAGACTGGTAGGCTACCTTGCTTATGTTTATATCCTAAACCTTCCAGAATATGGCCACAAATCCTGCTGGCGATGGGGTATCTTCACCTGATCACACCCCACCTCCCCAATCGAGTCCGGATCCTACACCTCGGCAGCTGGACGATCGTCCCCATAATGAACCCCGTGGGATGTATGCTGCTACAACGGTGGATCCATCATCTTTCCAGACGGAGATGCAGCCCCTGTGGTAGTACCCCCTCCAGCTGCCCTATCGGTACCTGTGGACCCCACCGACCTCATAGGTCTGCTACGAGGAGTGCTAGAAGCCCAGAGAGCTCAAACGGAAGCTCATCAAGAGCAAACCGCGATTATGAGAGAAAGCATGGAGAATGCTCATAACGTGGCAATGACTGCTCTGGGAAGAGGAGAAGCAGCTCAACTTGAACCAAGGCCTGCCAAGGTAAACATAAATCTAAGGGATTAATTTATAAAACATTAAGGCCATTTAAATTAATGGGGTTCATATTGCTAAGGTTGGCGATATTGAGAGTTTCAAGAAGCAGAACCCTCGACCCTTCAAGGGAACCAAGGGAATCGTCTATGTCGACGAATGGCTCGTTAGCATGGAGCGTCTCCTGAGCATCGCTCGAGTTCCAGAAGACCTCAAGGCCGAAGCAGTGGGACTCCAACTGTAAAGTGTAGCAAGCACCTGGTATCGGAATGAACTCTGACTCCAGGACAAGCAGCTTGACTGGGACACCTTCAAAAGGTTGTTCCAGAGGAAGTTTTTTCCAACATCAGAGTTACGGGAGATAGAGAGGCAATTTCAGAACCTGAAGCAAGGAAATATGACTGTTGGAGAATATGCGGCAGAATTTGGCCAACTCAGCCATTTTGCCAAGAACTTAGTAGCTGACCCTGATGACCGTGCTGAAAGGTACAGATATGGGATGAGAGAGGAGATCCGCACCCATGTGATATTAGACGGTGCTAAGACATATGAAAGGATCCTGGAGTGAGCTCAAGATATAGAGAAGAGTCAACCCGCTCGCTCAAAGAGGGATTATCCTGGAACTAACAACTTCCAGGGTAATCAGAAGAAGCCCAACAACAACAACAACAACAACAACCGGCCTCCTCACCAGCAGTAGCACCAACAGGCGAGGAACAATGATAGAGCACCTCAGAGGCAGATCCCTGTCTGTAATTTTTGTAAGAGGCCAGGGCATCAGTCGAACATCTGCAGGAAGAGGCTAGGACACTGCCTAGTATCTGGGTCTGCCACCCACCAAGTGAAAGACTGTCCCCCGTCGATCCACCGGACTGGAGCTACTCAGCAGAAAGGTCCTCTGTCCACTCTGCAACAACAATTCGGGCAACATCAACAGAAGACTGGGCGAGCCTTTGCCCTAGCAGCAGATGAGGCGGAGCCAGAGCAGGAACCTACCGCTAATGTCATCGCAGGTTTCATTTATGTTCATTCACATCCTGCTTTAGCATTATTTGATTCGGGTGCATCACATAGTTTTATATCCACAAAATTTATCTCTGCACACCATATAGATACGGGTTTTAGCAAGAAGATATGTAGAGTCATGACCTGTGGAGGACCCCAACCCATCACTGAGACCTTTAGCTGTCCCATAAATATATCAGACCACCAGTTTATAGCACCTTTGCTTGTGATGCCCTTATCCAACTATGATGTAGTCCTAGGGATGGACTGGTTGAGTAAGCAGCATGCGCTGATAGATTGTCACAGAGGATATGTAGTCTTCAGCGCACCTAGAGAGCCGAAGTTTGAAATCTCTCGAACTCCGGAGGATATGGAGTGTGTTACCTACACCTCTATCACAGAAGAACCCGGACCTCCCCATCCTATCATAGCAGAATTTATGGATGTCTTCCCTGATAGTCTTCCCGGATTACCCCCAGATCGAGACATAGAGTTCACCATTGACCTAGTTCCCAGCTCTTCCCATATTTCTAAGGGATGCTACAGAGTCAACCCGAAGGAGGCCAAGGAGATGAAGGATCAGATCAATGAATTGAAGGCTTTGGGATTTTTTCGAGACGGAGCTTCACCCTGGGGAGTACCTGTCTTGTTTGTTCCCAAGAAGGATGGAACAGTGCGGATGTACATCGACTACCGGGCTCTGAACAATATCACCATCAAGAACAAGTACCCTCTGCCCCGGATCGATGACCTGTTTGACCAACTAAGCGGAGCCAAGGTGTTCTCGAAGATAGACCTCAGATCCGGCTACCATCAGATCAAGGTCAGGAAGGAGGACATTTCTAAGATGGCGTTCAACACCAAGTATGTGCAGTTTGAATTTTTGGTCATGTCGTTTAGACTGACGAATGCTCCTGCTGTATTCATGAACCTTATGAATAAGATTTTCCATGAATATCTAGATCAGTTTGTCGTTGTCTTCATCGATGACATTCTGATCTATTCGAAGACTGAAAAAGAGCATGAAGAGCACCTCAAAAAAGTTCTGGGAACTTTGAGGAAAGAGAAGTTATATGGTAAGCTATCCAAATGTGAATTCTTTCTAGACAAGGTGGATTTACTTGGCCATGTTGTCACAGGAGAAGGAATTTCGGTAGACCCTGAGAAGATAGCTGCTGTTGAGAAGTGGTCTACCCCAAGCTCAGTTGCTGAAATCAGAAGTTTCTAGGGCTTGGCTGGCTACTACCGAAAGTTTGTGAAGGATTTCGCCAAGATTGCTGAACCGATGACGAAGCTCACTCGGAAGAATGAAGAATTCATCTGGACGGAAGCTTGCCAAGCAGCATTTGAGGAACTGAAGAAGAGGCTTACCACAGCACCGATACTTACGCTACCCGCAGGTACTGACGGTTTCTCAATCTATAGTAATGCCTCTTGAAAAGGATTAGGTTGCGTTCTTTAACAACATGGAAAAGTAATTGCTTATGCATCTAGGCAATTACGGACTCATGAGAAGAACTATCACACACATGATCTGGAGCTTGCTGCAGTCATCTTTGCTTTGAAGCTATGGAAGCATTATCTCTATGGAGAAAGAGTGGAAATATTTACAGACCACAAAAGTTTGAAATATGTTTTCACTCAGAAGGAGCTGAACATGAGACAAAAAAGATGGCTAGAGCTGATGAAGGATTTTGACATCGACTTGCAGTACCATCCGGGTAAGGCTAATGTGGTTGCAGATGCACTTAGTCGATACCCAGTGGCGATGTTCTTAACTAAGGAGCGGCACTTGTTGGAGGACATAGAGAAGCTTGGTCTGGAGATTATACTGCCTAAGGAAAAGATGAAGGAACTGGGGCGAGAAGCTATTGTACCTGGAACTGACTCAACCATGATGTAGTTGCAATTGCGTTCAAGTCTGATGGACAAAGTCAAGGAAACACAATTCCAAGACAAGACGCTTTACAAACTCAGAGATGAAGTGCTGGCAGGAACACTTGAAGGATTCTCTATCGCCAGTGATGGAGCATTAAAGAATGGTACGAGGCGGTGTGTACCATCTGGCGAACTGAGGAATGAGCTGATACAAGAAGCGCACCAGTCGCAGTATTCCATACATCCTGGAGCTAATAAGACGTATCAGGATATGCGTACCATTGTTTGGTGGTATAGAATGAAGAAGGATGTATCCAGATTTGTGGCTAGATGCTTGATTTGTCAACAAGTGAAGGCTAGCAGGCAGAGACCCGTAGGACTTCTATAGCCGCTGGACATTCCGGAGTGGAAGTGGGAGCATATAACAATGGACTTTGTGTCAGGATTGCCTCGATCCCAAGAAGGGAAGGACGCCATTTGGGTTATTGTGGACCGGCTGACGAAGTCAGCTCACTTTATCCCCTTCAAGGTTGGTTTATCCATCGAGAAGTTGGCAGCACTATACATGCGGCACATCTACCGGATTCATGGAGTACCGGTAAGTATTGTATCTGACCGAGATACTAGATTTACCTTTCACTTTTGGAAGAGTTTGCATGATAGCTTGGGAATAAAACTGAAGTTCAGCACAGCTTACCATCCCCAAACTGATGGACAATCGGATAGAACCATCCAGACACTAGAGGACATGCTGAGATCTTGCGTCATGGAATTTGGAGGGTCTTGGAAAGACCACTTGCAATTAGTAGAATTCTCCTACAATAACAGTTACCAAGCTAGCATTGGTATGACACCATTTGAAGCTTTTTATGGACGTCATTGCCGCACTCCACTTGCTTGGGACGATGTAGGAGAAAGAGTACTGCTTGGACCTGAAATGGTGACTGATGCAGCAGAGAAGGTAAAGGTGATCAGGGACAAGCTCAGGATTGCCCAAGACAGACAGAAGCATTGGGCTTATAGCAGTCGTCGACCACTGGAGTTTGAAGAAGGAGATAGTATTTTTTTGAAGATTTCTCCTACCAGAGGAACGATCAGATTTGGCAGAGCTGGAAAGCTGAGTCCCAGATATATCGGGCCATTTGAAGTTTTGAGCCGAATTGGTGAAGTAGCGTACCGATTAGCTCTACCAGCTAATTTTGAAGGCGTGCACAATGTCTTCCACGTTTCGCAGCTCAGACGCTACATCCCGGATCCGAGTCACATTCTGGACCATTTGGAGCTGGAGATTGGACCGAGCCTCACAGTACCAGAGAAGCCTGTGGCGATTTTGGACAGAGGCGAGAAGAGGACCAGGACTTCGGTGACTCCCATAGTCAGAGTTATGTGGAGGCACAATTCCCCAGGTGAGCCTACCTGGGAGCGAGAAGATGAGATGCGGGAGCAGTATCCGTACTTGTTTGAGACCTGAGGTAATTCCTAACCCTATCCTTTAAATTTCGAGGACAAAATTTTCTAAGGAGGGAAGATTGTGAAACCCGTAAATTCAGTTTGTTATTTTTTTTCTAATTATTAAAATTGTGTTTTTGCTAAATTAATATTTTTGCCAGATTATTATTAATAGCTAAATAGAAAATTATTAATTTCAAAATAAATATTCATGGATTTTTGTTTTGGCTGACCCAGACTAGAACTAGTTCCCGAGATCCCGAACCCGTTTCAGATCCGTTTCGAGAAACTCAACTTAGATTTTCTGAAACAAATCTTTTGGGTATTTTTATTAAAAAAATAATTATAATTTTCCTTTAAAACAAAAATTAGATTTAAAACTCTCTTTTATTTTCATTCAGCAGACTTTTTATTAAATGACATATTAACTCTTTCTCTCTCTCAATTCTCTTTAAGGAGAAGCTGTGATTTCCTTCTTAAATGGCCGAGTTTTTTTGTCGAGCCTCTCGGTCGCGACCTCTCGGCTTTCCGAACAGCCAACGGCCGCGCCCCTTCTCTTCCTCTCCCGTAACTCCTCTTTTCCACTAAATAAAACCCCTTCACTGCCATTCTCCATCACCATCTCACCATCTCACCACTTTCCCTAAATTTGTGCCCTAGCCGACGACCGACGCCGGAGATCTCCGCAGCCGCCCCAGGCCGCGCCCTTTCCGGCAAACCCCGACCCCCGCCATCGCATCCAGGCTGCGCCCCGCTACCCGCCGAGTCCAGCGCACCCTACCGGCTGACCCGAGCCGGCGCGCCCCCCCTTGGCCGCCCACCACTGACCGGACCCCCTGCGCGCCGCTTCCGGGCCGTGTCCAGCTGCTGACTGGCGAGTTCTCGTGTGGCTCTGTGACCCGATCGCCCGAACCTGCTGTTTTCCGAGATTTATCCCGCGGCTCCCCGACCAACGGATTTGGGTAATTTCTGATAATTATAGTAGTTCGTCCCTCCCGTGTCGAGTCTGTGATGAATTTTGGTCCACGAATTTCCCCAGGAATTCGTTCTTTGATTTACGTCTTGGTTTTCGGAATTTCCGAAACCATTTTGGTTCTGTGGTTTCATCGAATTCTCGAAATTTCCGAGATTTGATTCAGGGAAGTTTCTGTATTCGGAATTTTCGTTTAAATTTCAGATTTTCGGAAATTTGTTTCTGACGGTTGATTTCGAAATTTTCGAGTTTGTCTCGGAAAAGTTCCTGGGATTTTGGATTAGTATTTATTTCAGATTTTTCCGAATGATAGTTTATTGCAGTAGTGTTCCGATCCTATTTCGGGTTCCCTGAATATTTTTGGGAATGTTTATGTGGATTATAATTTATATATAAATAGCTTCTGGAATTATTTATGGGTTTTCCCTGATTTGGGACAATATTACTGGTTGTGTTTATGACATTTTCCAAGTTTTAGGTTTTCCCAAAAATAGAGGAAATGCTGCTGAAATTTTTATAAAATTATATAATGGATTTCAAATCAGTTTTCAAAAATATTTATAAAATAGATTTTGGGCGACGATCGTACCGGTCAATGGGCCCTTAGCGAAATGCAAACGAAACCGATTTTACCGGACGTTGAGGCATTAGCTATTTTGACGATCGGACCAATATCTGAGACTCGTAAATTAATTCAATTTAATTTAAATTATTATTTTATTTTGTAATTAAATTGTAGGATAATTTTTAGAGACTAACCAAAGTTTTCTTCTTAATTAAATTCATGTAAAATGGTCTGTAAGGACATAAGCCCGTTTATTTCTGCTAATTTATTTGAGCTGCCCCCGGCAAAACACGAACAAGATAATCAGAAGGATCAAGAACAGTGCCCTTGAAAGTTGAAGGACACAAGATCAAATCATGGGAACAGGAATGATCAATGATCAAAACAGATATCAATTCAAGTATCAGAGGTAGAGAATAATCCGAAGGAGATCAATAAGGATAATCGTGATTGAGATATCTAAACATGGTAACCCCCACAAATCTGAAAACCGAGACTCAGACCTGTATGGGCCACCACTAAAACCATGTCACGCCCCATAACCAGAATACTGGACGGAGGCGGACACAGCCAGCTACGCAATCCCAAAGTACGTTAATACTCTGAAATCACGTATAAGCTGTCAAGACATGGGGGTTACTCTACAAGCCATCAGTCAATCCTATGGTTTAACAATCCTAGGTATCTCAATCACAGACAATTATATAAGAGCAAGGAGTACGATCATCATACATACAATAGTAAGGCGTCCCGAACCATATATACATGAATGATCATGAAGCCAGTACCACAGATCTGAGGACTAGCTAGAGTATTAGTCGTACATGATAAGGACTAGCTATAGTCTAGAATACACATATTATGTTTATGCCCGTAGGCTACAATGTCAAGGAAAATACCAAAATACGATCTAAACACGTGCTCGGGGCTAAACGTTACACGAGAAGAATTTACATATCAGTGGAAGGATGAAGAAGAAACCCACTGAGGCACTCTGGTGCTCCGGCTGGTCACCATCGAGTAAATGGTGCGGTAGATCCTTCGGGCTCTTCTATTAGAACCTGGCCATGCAAAACCAGTGGGGTCAGACCCCAAATAGCAAGTACCACAAAGGAGGCCGAACTATGAACTTAAAACCAGCAATCATTAGCAATCAACAAGCAGATAAGTAAGGGAGGATCGAGATTTGTGCAGTACCAATGCACTTGTCCCAAACATAGGAAGACAGTAAGTAAAGCATCATTGAGCATAAAGTAAACTGGAGAACATGTTAAATAAATAGAACTGGGAAGGTGATATACGATGAGATAGCCATGGGACTATTCAGATAACCAGGTTACAACCCGTAAACCAAACAAGGACCGGGGTTGTAACCCTTCGTCTGAACAGAACTTGGTTTCTCCCACCATTTATCGGCAAGATAAAATAAGAAATCAGGACATGTAACAATCATGTACAAGATCAAGACAAGACTAGACAGACTGAACTCCATCCAACATTCACGGCCAAGCAATAAGTACGGCTTGATACTTTAACTAACTAGGGTTATCACAGGCCTAGTTACTAGCAAGATGCAGCGAGATTCTTCCAAGTCCAATTACCCGTTTGTTACTACCTGAGTGACCCCAGCAAAGAAAAGGAAAAAGATAGCATGATATAGCAGACACACTGTAGTAAGATACATGTGTCCTAAGGTACCACACTCGACGGCGGGCCAGAAGTGCGCTCATCTCGACGGATAGCAACAAATCCTATGTATATATATATAAGGCCGGGGCCAAAGGGGCAACAGGTAACTGGAAAAGTCTCTCCATGAACTACTTGATCAATCTAGTCATTAACCTAGCCAGATTCAATATGAATCCCAGACCGTGGGAAATCAGGAATTCATGTCCTAGACATGATGCAAGACTTGACGGTAGCTTATACAAGCACATTCAATACAACACCCATGGTGTCAGGATACTAATTAATTCTTGTCAGGAGTGCGCCACGACGGGCCACTATCATTATCATTCTTACTTATCAAGAGTGCGCCGCGACGGGCCACTATCAAGCATTGTCAGGGTACTTGTCAAGAGTGCACCACTACGGGTCACTGTCGTGTCATGTATAGCAGGTCAAGTTATCAGGTCAAGTTATCTTGTCAGGAGTGCACCACGGCGGGTCACTATCAAGTCATGCATTTTATCAAGGAGGGAAGAAACTTGCAAAATTAAATAATAATATATATATTCTTGAAGCCAAGGAGAAACTCTATAACTTTTATGTTGGGAGTGGAAAGAAATTCTGACCACAATCCAGGCAAATAAAACATTTAAACAATCAAAGTGGAACCCATGCGGTCCAAAAGTGGGAGAACAATTATGCAGTCATAGAGAGTGGGAGGCCACCCATGCGGCCAGAAAATAACAAAAAGGGGCCATGCGGCCAAGAATGGGTGGGAGGCCATGCGGCTCCAAAATTAAATGCCAGCAAGAAACATTTTCGCAATCAGAAAAGACAAAGAGAGTGGGACCCGTAATGAATGCAAGCTTCCACTTTGCAAGCAAAATAATAGAAAAAGGGGCACGTGGCCAAATAATAAAATGATGACTGCCAGTAAAAGAGTGGCTCACGTGGCCAAAATATTATATAGTGGGGGAAGGGAACCTATGCGGCTCACATTAGATTCCATGCAAAAATACAACATGCAAGAAATAATAATATTTAATGGCCAAAGGCTATGCGGCTCTGCATCAAGCAATTGCTAATGCTATAAATGTCCATGCGGCTCACCCTCACAATTGCTTGCATGAAAATACAAAAGGCAACAAATATTAAATAATTTCTTATGCGGCTCCACTTGATTCATGTATTAACGGCAGCAAAAGACCAAGCCTTATGCGGCTCTCTCCCCAGGAAAGTAAAGAAAAGGTACATTAGGAAAAGACAAGCATTGCTTAAAAAGGCATAAAGTGCATTGAATATAGGTTAAAATGCATAGAGTGTATTGTGTATGGACCATAATGCATATAATGCATGGAATAGGGGTGAGCATGCGGCTGGCATGCTCTTTATGCGGCTTCAAGGTTTTACATGCGACTGAAATTGGAAGGTGCATTAAATGCATACTATTAAATGTTAAGGACCAAAATGCAAAAAGGCGTTTAAAGCACATAAAACCTTATGCGGCTAGCCTTTCCAAGGGATGGCCTTAAATGCATAACTATTGAAAGTTAAGGGCCAAAATGCAAAAAGAAGCATTTAAAGCACATGAATCAATGCTTCCTATGTATCCTGGAGCAAGGCTTTAAATAATATGTTAACAAAGTGCATTAAATGAATCATGATGCAAAGCATTTATTTAATGCTTCTAATGATGTATGCGGCTGCAAAGCATTACATTTAATGCTTAAATGCTATGCAGCTTGGACAAGTATTGAATTAATGCTTTACATGCGGCTGGTGTTCAACAATACATAAATTGCAAATTCTCATACGGCTGGCTTATAAATGCTATCATGTCAGGAAGCAATTAATGCTGCCACGCTCATGCGGTTAAGCAAGATTCCTGCGGCCAAACAATTGTAAGCCATCAACAATTTGTTGCCAACTGAGGAGGAGTTCATGGAAAATACCATGGCTTCTCCACACCACCCACTTTCCCACATGAGTTCAAATTTGGACTTCTATAGGTCAAAATGGGGTAGAACGAAATTCTCTACAATATGGAACTGTCAGTTATCAAAAATATACAAGTTTAACAGATCAAAACTTATGAAAACTGAAAGTACCATAAAGTTAGATCTACCACAATCTAGCTATCAAAATGGAAAACTCCAAGTTCTAAACATGCTTAGAATTTAACAATAAAGAGAATGGAACAAACAAAATTGAAATCGTCCAACATTCGGCAAGGTGTACTTGCCTTGGGTTGGAGGAAGAAGATGAAGATAGAAATAAAAATAATAGAGGAGAGAGAGTGGTAGGTGGCTTATATAACAAGCTTAAGTTATCTCCACCATTCATTCCTTTCCACTCAATCTAATCCATACACCTCATCCATAAAGAACCAAACTAAACCAAACCAAGTCCAAGCCAAACCAAACCAAGTCAAAGTAGAACCGAACCAAATAAAACCAAATCCAAGTTAAACCAAGTCATGAAAATCCTACACTTAGGAAATTTTAAAATATCACACGAATCAAGAAATACGATATACGGCTCAAATAAATACGTATCCGTATAAAATACTGATACAGTGAGACGGGTCTCACAATTGACTAGGACAAATTTAAAGATTATAACTAGCACATCTAGCATGGCTACTTTGGAAATCTAAGGCAGACTTCTCGATTGTAGGATTTCGAGGACAAGTCTGAATTCAATCCCGGAGACATTCCAAATCCAGTTATAATCCAAGGCAAGTACATTTTTGTGGTAATTTACAATTATTTAGTAATCATTTTATTGTAAGTTTAAACCACGATGCAACACGGAACTCTCTCTTAGAGCATTGACAGATTAACTGTTGGGTACTGGGGGAGTAGTGTAATGAGTATGACTACATCCAAAATAGTATAATGACTGTGTTAGCTTACCCCTCATACACACGGGGATAAGCTATATCGTACCAATAGGATACAACTGTACAACCCAATCCGGTCATATTTATTGCCTATTCACATCACAATGTTTTAACTGTTGAAAAACTATTTATTTCAAATTGTTTAAAAATGCATAACTCCTAGGTATATAGGGCCGTTCGATATTCTGAAGCGAGTAGGAGATGTGTCCTATCGTTTTGCTCTTCCGCCGTCGCTGAGTGAGGTGAATGACGTGTTCCATGTATCCCAACTACGACGGTATATCCCGGACCCGAGTCATATCCTGGATCATTCGAAATTGGTTGTTGGTACCAACCTTTCATATGAGGAGAGGCCCGTATCCATATTGGACCAAAGAGAGAAGATACTCAAGAACAAGACTATCAAGTTAGTCCGTGTTGCTTAGGATCATCACTCTTTGGGTGAGTCAACGTGGAAGCGTGAAGATAATATCCGATCGTGATATTCCGACCTGTTTGACTCGTGAGGTATAATATCTTTCTTATGCCTCATGTCTTTGATTCCTCGCTTGCATGAATAATTGCTTGATTGTTTGACTAGTACAGCTTTCCTGTGATTAGTATAGCCTGTCCTTGTATCTCTAGCTACTTGATTAAATTCCGAGGACAAAATTCTTTTAAGGTGGGTAGAGTTGTAATGACCATTGTTCGTATTCCGTATTTTGGTATACGTGTACGTATTTTGACTCGTATTGCATGTCTTCCTGCTTGGTTTGTTTTGGCATTTTATTGATTGGTTTATCTTGGTTCGGCTCGGATTATTTGGGCTTGGTTCGGTTTTGTTGTGAACCCACCCTACCTACCACCACCCTCTTCATTTATATCCCACTAAACATTTCTTCCTCCCCATTAACTCTTCTTCTTTCCTACCATTACTTCTCCACCAACTTGAGAGAGAAAGGTTTAGGCAAGTGCACCTTGCTTCATGGAGGAATTCTATTTTTTTATTATTCCATCGTCTTCCTTATGTGTTTCTAACCCACTTTAGTACTTAGCATTTTTTATTTCCGTGGTTAAATTCTTGTAGATCAAGCCTTGTGGTATTTTTGGTTTTTATGAGTTTTGATCTAACAAACCTGCAGATTTCTGCTATTTGATAGTTCCATGATATAGAGAATTCCATTTTACTCAAATTTGACCTACGAGAGTCTAGATTTTGGTTCCTATTGTTGTTTGGTGGAGCATGGAGGTCATGGTATTTTTCAAGGACATGTTCACTGTAGGAGCCATTAATTACACTTTTGGCCGTATGAGCATCCTTAGCTCTGAGCCGCATGAGCAATTAATTAATAGCCTTGGCCGCATTGCCATCAAATTATTGTTGGCTGTATGGCCTTTCTGGCTTATACGGCCAGGGCCATTTAGGTCCGCATACCCTTTTTATTTAGTTGTATTATTTAATTGCCTTTGGCTTTTAATTAGGTGCATGCTCAAATATTTAATGCATGTATTAGCTGCATGCTCAAATAATTAATGCATGCGTTAGCATTTTGCTTGCATTTGTAAGCTAAGTTGGCCGCATGGGAACATCACTTGGCCGTATATAGCCCCTTTAATTGCTGGCCGCATATGGCCCCCCTTATTGCTGGCCGCATATGGCCCCCCTTATTGCTGGCCGCATATGGCTCAATGCATTAGTTGCATGCATTTGCATGCATTAGCTGCATGCTCAAATATTTAATGCATGCATTAGCTGCATGCTTACATATTTAATGCATGCATTAGCTGCATGCTTATATTATTGCCGCATGGCCTTGCATGCATTAGTTAAATAATTACATGCATTAGCTTTATAATTGCATGCATTAGCTTTATTCTGCATGCATTAGCCAATGCTTCCATGCTAATGCTTCCATGCTAATGCTTGCATGCATGCCTTAGCATTTAATTGCATATGGCCAATCCAATAGCTGGCCGCATATGCACTCATTGCTGGCCGCATATGGAAATATATGTTGGCCGCATGGAAACTCAATGTTGGCCGCATATGGAAATATATGTTGGCCGTATGGAAATGTATTTATTGGCTGGCCATTAGCTTCGCCGCATGGAATTAATAGCTGGCCGCATATGGCTGCATATATTTTGGGCCGCATGGCCTTAGGCATTAGCATTAAATAATTACATACATTTGCATGCAACCTGTTTTGAGCCGCATGACCATTTAAATTAAATTGCTTACATTTATTTGCAAGCAACTTGCTGGCCGCATATGGCCTATTATTTGTTGGCCGCATATGGCCTAATAATTTTTCTGAGCCGCAAGAGTCCTCCACAACCCTTGCCCCTGCTAATATTTAAATTACTACATGTAGGCTTGTGCCATATTAATTTTAAGTGTGTTTCCTGACACGATGGTGACCCATTGTGGTGCACTTTTGATAAATGACTTGACAGGATAGTGGCCCGACGTGGCACCCTCCTGACAGTGAACATGACATAACATATATCGAAGGCTGTTGCGACGGCTAGCATGTCATGATAAGATAAGATTGAATGGCCTGGACACCGTGGACGATTATGTTTGTACAAGTGAACCGATAATGTTTGCATCATGTCTAGGACAGGGATCCCTGAGTACCACGGTCAGGGGTACCTACTGTAAATTGCTAAGGTTAATAACTAGAATAATTCAGTAGTCATGAGAGATTTCCCCAGTTACAGGCGATCCCGTTATCCCGGCCACCATTATTGGACTTGCAGCCTGCCAACGAGTAGGACACAAGTCTAGATTTACTGATATATAAAAAATAACAAGGCATTGTTTAAACGAATCCAAGTCGCCTGGATAACCTGTATTAGCTGCAGGGCTTATGGCTGGAGGAACAATAACGAGGCATTGTTTAAACGAATCCTAGTCACTGATTGGCCGGGAGCGATTGTATGGTATGGTTCAGTACTCGATTATTGCAGGCTCGTTCGCATGATTGTCACTTTTAACAATAAAGATCAGAGGCTAAGTTCTGTTCAGGTGAAGGGTTACAACCTCGGTCCTTGTTTGGTTTAAGGATTGTAACCTGGCTCACGGAGCAGTTCTGAGACCTCTCTTCGTTTATTGTCTTATTGCACCCCAAGTCATGCTTATTATGTTTTACCTTACCAACAGGATTTGGAGACGGAGTTCTATTCAGGTAAAGGGTTACAACCCCGGTCCTTGTTTGGTTTAAGGGTTGTGACCTAGCTACTTGAATGGTTCCCTCGTACTCTATTATGACTGTTGTTATTCTTTTATTATCAAGCGCTTTTGTAACTGTTTTTAATATTTATTTCTGATATGCTGGTTTTAGTTCTTAAGTGAAGCCTCCTTTGTGGCACTTGCTCTTTCTGGGATCTGACCCAGCTGGTTTTGTATGGCCAGATTTTGGAGCAGCTCCAGAGGATCTACCGATTTTCCAGCCCGATGGTGACAACCAGACATAACCAGGGCAACGAGTGGGTTTATTTTTGGCTCTCCCAATCTATTATAAAACTTTTATTTTGAGGCATTTAGCCGACGATCACCTGTTAGCTCGTATTGCATACCTTATTACTGTCTGCCCACGGGCTGTAACATGATTGACAGATCCTAGGGTTGATCATGTATGACTAAACTCTTGCTAGTCCTCACATTTTGTAACGACTAGCTTCATGATCAGCTGAATATGTAATGTTTGGGACGCCTTACTATTGTATATTTGGTGATCTTACATCTTGTAACTTTACTTGCTTGCTTAAGATTGAGACATTTAGGCTTGTTATTGACCATAGGAGACTGATGGATTGTAGTTAAACCCTCATATATCTAGACAGCCGTGACCGTATAGCGAGGTGGATTCCATTTCATTATACATAGCTGGCTATGTATGCCTCCGCTCTCCAGTATTCTGGTTCTGGGGCGTTACACTAGTCTTCATATTTTGTATGACTAGCTTCATGATCATCCAAATATTTAATGTATGGGACGCCTTACTATTGTTTATTTGGTGCTCTGACATCTTGTTGTTGTTATTACTTGCTTGAAATTGAGACAATAGGCTTATTCATGACCATAAGAGACTGATGGCTTGTAGTTAAACCTTCATGTATCTAAACAGCCGTGACCGTATAGCGAGGTGGGTAGCACTTCAATATACGTAGCTTGCTATGTCCTTCCCTGCTCTCCAGTATTCTGGTTCTGGGGTGTTACATGGTTTAAGTGGTAGCCCATGCAGGTCTTGTGAATCAAGATATGTGAGGGTTTACCGAATAGATGTCTCAATCAGCACTCGCCCTTGATCTCTGCTCGTATCCTCTAAATTCCTAAAATTTTGACCTGATCACATGCTTGTATCTTTGATCTTTCCTGGTCCTTCCTTATTGTTCCCTGTGTCGTCTTCTTCAGCGACATTGTTCCTGGTCCTATCGATCGACAAGGCGGAGCACCTCCAGTGGACCAGCAGCAACCTGGAGATCAAGCCCAGCATTCAGGAGTAGCCTCTAGAGTCATGCCTACTGGGGGTCAAGAGCCACCAGTCCAGCCACAGTAGTTCCCATCACCGAGGCCATTGCCGACGCAGACCTAAGCTTTTCAACAACAAAGGCCTCAGCAGTATGCCCAGGCTCAAGTTCAGAATAGGCAGAGAGGGTCCCAGCAGAGGGGGCCGGCACCCAGAGGACAAGGACAAGTGCTGGCTTTAACTATGGGGAAAGAAGGAGTAGCGCCGGGTAGGTAGTGGCAGGTACAATTCTCGTCAACACCTTTCCGGCATCAGCGTTATTTGACTCTGGTGCATCGCGTTCATTTATGTCTGCACGATTCACGACACGGATAGGACTGGAGCCCGAGTCATTATCAGTAAGACTCAATATACTTACTGATAACAGACTTCTAGGAGTAGATAGAGTGTTTTTCTCGTGTCGAATCGTAGTTAGCGGTAGAGAGTTCCCGCTAGGTTGATAGAATTCCCGATGGTCGATTATGATGTGGTCTTAGGGATGGATTGGTTGAGGAATCAGTATGCAAGAATAGACTGCCATGTTGGCAGGATTATTTTTAGTATTCCAGGAGAGTCAGAGTTTTCGTTCTCTAGAGGCGAGGTAGAACCTTCTCCTCCAGTATTGCGGATGGCAGTAGTAGCAGCAGTTCAGTTTCCCCGAGTTGTAGAAGAATTTCTCGATGTTTTTTCCGAGGAGCTTCCAGGAATGCCACCAGAAAGAGATATCGAGTTCACCATAGACTTGATCCCCGGAACAGCACCAGTGTCAGAGAGAGTCTACCGGATGGCTCCGTCAGAGTTGGAGATCTTGTATAAGATGATTGAAGAACTCAGGACCAAGAAATTCATCCGTACTAGTGGATCGCCTTGGCGAGCCCCGATGCTTCTTGTGAAAAAGAAGGATGGTACGTCCAGATTAGGTGTTGACTATCGTACCTTGAACTCAGTGACAATCAAGAACAGATACCCTCTTCCGAGAATAGATAACTTGTTTGATCAACTCAGAGGGGCGGCAGTATTCTCAAAGATTAACTTACGGTCAGGATACCATCAGATCAGAGTCAGAGAGTAGGACATCCCGAAGACAGCTTTCAGATCTAGATATGGGCATTGGGAGTTCCTTGTTATGCCATTTGGAGCAACCAATGTGCCGGCTGTATTCGTGGACCTCATGAATCGTATCTTCATGCCTTATTTGGATCAGTTCGTGATTATGTTCATAGACGACATCCTGGTCTATAGTAAGAGTGAAGTGGAGCATGAGCAGCATCTCAGAGTTGTCCTCCAGATTCTCAGAGAGCACCAATTGTACGCAAAGTTTAGTAAATACGAATTCTGGCTCGATCGCATTTCATACTTAGGTCATATCATCGCCAGAGGAGGAATAGAAGTGGATCCCCAGAAGATCGTAGCTATTGAGACGTGGCCAGTATTCAGCACAGTCACAGAAGTTCGCAGTTTTCTTGGCTTAGCCGGCTACTACCGGCAATTTGTTTCAGATTTTGCTCGGATTTCAGCACCTATGACCCAGTTGACCCGCAAGGATGTGCAGTTCGCTTGGACAGCAGAATGTCAGGATTCGTTTGAGAAGTTGAAGCGAGGTTTGATGACGACACCCATTCTCGCGCTTCCAGATAGGACCGGGGGATTCTCAGTGTATTGTGATGTCTCAGGCAGAGGTTTGGGATGTGTTTTGATGCAGCATGGGAAGGTAATAGCTTATGCGTTACGTCAACTTCGTGATCATGAGAGAAATTACCCAATCCATAACTTGGAGCTAGCAGCAGTAGTGTTTGTACTTAAGCTTTGGAGATACTACTTGTATGGAGATAGAGTGGAGATTTTCACCAACCACAAGAGCCTGAAGTATGTGTTTACTCAGAAGGATCTTAACATGCGTCAGAGGAGATGGCTAGAGCTACTTGTGGAATATGACATCAACCTGCAGTATCATCCTGGGAAGGCCAACGTCGTTGCAGATGCATTGAGCAGAAGAGCCAGAGTTTATTTTCTAACAACATAACCAGAGTTGTTAGCAGACCTTCATGTCATGACCCGCACCCACTTTTCGGATACGAGACGTGTCCAAGCCAGCCTACGCCGCAGAGTCGGCGGTAGAACGCTGTCAAGCCCGCAAGAAAATAAATGCTCAAAAATAAACATTTGCTGCTCATTCACATTTCTAATTTATTACAACATTTACAACATTTATATTTAAAGGAAAAATAAAGTTTTACGATTAAAGAAATTGATACAAATGCTTTCTATTCTAGGTTATCCTCAGCATACCCAAGTCTTCCCAATACTAACAGTGATCGCGGCTAAACCTAAAAAATGTTGGTTTCCAGTCAGGAATGGAACAAGTACACAAACCGACGACAATGCGAAAATACAATAGAATTAACAAGACATGAAAAAAGCATATAGAATATGAAAGCTAGTAAGAAAACTGATGACATGGCACGGTAGAAAAGTAAAAGGAAAAATAAAAGACATCTACCTATGTGGTGTGAAATACCTTTTAATATGTGAACGGCTGGGCTAATACGGCACATCATACGATGGCTATCGTTCAGTAATGGTACGGCTAACTCATACGTGAGTGTGTATGACTTACCTATCGTTCAGTAATATAATTGGGTTTGTTCACGTATTTACTTAGTATTTCCCCTCCCGACTACTCCGTGTGACGAGCGTGTCAACAAGCAGCAAGATATATGTATAGACATGAAATGAAAAGACTACTATGAATCGGAAAGCAATCAGAAAGTGCACTTGCCTGAGGTCCTTGCACAAACCGTAGTCATAAGACAAGGGTGAAGGAAAGTCGATCTAGAAGCTGTCAACCTATAACATACATCGCACCACGAACAGTGCACGAAAACCACAAATTAATTCTAATGTTCTAGTTCTAAATAGTAGCTAGTTGGGTTGCTAATTTAATAATAATTAATTCTATAATAATTCACTTAAAACTTAATTTAATCTAATAATAATCTGAATATAATCTAAACATACAAGTTTGGTCATCAAAAGTCATGTTTCTCAATTTTGAAAATCATGGCACGCAAATCGAGACGTACCGTTGACTTTTTGGTCAAACACTATGAATTCTAGATTTTGAAAGTGCATCTTGGTAGATTTCAGTACCACGAGTGTACTGGAATTGACCATGCCTTAAAATCACGCTTTGGTCAAAAGATATCACCGTTATGGCTAATCGTGACCAAAACGGGGATCAACCGATCAGTTCTGAGTTCAACAGAATAAATAAAATATTAAATGAACGAAATAATTTTTGTATAAAATATATATCGTTGGGCTCTGTGTTAGCTTTCCGAAACTTTAAACGGTTCGTGATTTTGATTTCTGGTTCTCCCGGAATCTCGAAAACACCGAAACGTGTCAAGTTTCGGACAACCGACACTCTACGAATTTTCCAGAAATTTAGGTTCAGAAATTACAAAAATAAATTTGATATTCCGAAACTATACCTCAATACGCTTCCAAAAAAAAAAAACGGCGCACGAAAAGCACGTCGGAGTTGGCGGGAATCGCTTCGGGAAGTCGAGATCTCTACTAGAACTCTCTCTCAAAAAGGCGGCTGAAATTTTACTAGGGTTTCGAATATAATACTATATATATATAGGAGAGAGAGGCGGTTCAGCTGGGCGCCGACAGGTGGGCCCCCCGTGGGTAAATTTCTGGGTTATTAATTATTTAATTCAGAAAATCATTTAAAAATTATTTTAAGTCCGAATAAATCAAAATAAATTGCAGAAAAATTCAGAAAAATTCTGGAAAATTCTAAAAAATATTTCTAAGTGTTTAGAATCTAAATAAAATATTTTTAACACAAAATATCATCATGTAACCTCACAGTAAATTCCCAAAGCCTATAAAATGTAAATTCTATAGGTTTTAATTATATAAAAATTTCCAAAAATACTAAAAAATCCAGAAAATTCTAAAATATTCTATAAAATATTTTTAGTCATTTAGAGCCCAAATAAAAATATTGCGTCCCGAAATACCCCCGTATGACCTTACAGTAAATCCTAAAAGTCCTTAAAAATAATAAAACATTAAATATTAAATACCTACAAATATCCAAAAATTGTAGAAAAATATAAAATAGCTAAATAATACATATATAAGCTATCTAGAGATCATATGACCTTAATATGGTCATAGCCCACTGACAAGCTTTGACATGACTCACAATGGCCATAAAATTAATCATAAATAAATAAAATTAAAAAATTAAAAAAAATGGGAAGTGGACTTACAAATCTATCCACCTTAGAAAAATTTCGTCCTCGAAATTTCAAAAGACACAAATAGGCACAACCAAGAATATCATCAAAATATGACATGACCCATCAATACGAATAAGCACGACAAAGAATATAAGCAAGAAAATAATGTGATGAATGATCGAAATTGATCAGGCATATAGAATCAAAATCTAAATACATTTTAGAAATATAGTGGAAGAAAATCAAAATAGGTTTTAAAGATGACAATTTGAAAATAAAAAAATATGAAAGAAATAAAGAACTAGTAGTTGTAGAGAAGGTTGTAACAAGAAATAAGATATCAAATAAATTTGAAAGAAAAAAATTAATAGTCGTATGCCAATAAAGGATATAGTCGTTATGATATTCGAAAATTATAAGTATATCCGAAGTCATTTAACCGAGAATCCATGCCTCGCCAGTGTACATCTGGCTGCCGTGAACCCTTGGTTTCATGACTCAAGTATAATATGTTATCGAACACTTTATCAACCCTACCCAATATTGACATAATAAATCAAAAGATCAATAATATAACTATGATATAGTTTTAGTAATATTCAACAACCTACGCAAACTTAAAATTATTTTAACTTAGGGGTCATGCCACGCCAGTGCGCTGCTAACTGCAGTGAACCCGCAGTCTCCATAATTCAAATAAATGGGGACATTGCACATCTGCCTTACCATTGTATGTCACCGAAAATTATTTTAACTATAACCATAAGAATTTCAAAGGAACTTCGATAAATTCAATTAAGTCGATCATGATAAAAAAATATAAGTATATGTTCTTGAGTAAAAGTATCAGTTTTAAAAATAAAATGATCACAAAATGAACAAAGACGACTTGAATTAATATATAGATAATTAAACCAAGATTAGGAATTAAAATAAAACGATCGCAAAATAGTTTTGAAAATAAAACGAGGTTTAGAGAAGGCAGAAGATAAAATGGCACAAAAATGATCAAAATTAGGAATTGAATTCTGTGAAGGCCTAACTTACCAAACGAATAGTCCACCCACCTTTAATCCTAACAACGTATCAAATATCTAATCGGGTTTAAAATTCAATAAATAATTGGCTAAATCACATGGCCTAATTAGCAACCTTAACTACCCAAGGGTCAAATTGAATAAGGGACTCCTAGTCCTAGTCATTCTCTAAAATTAAATTAGTCCTAGTTGTGAATGAGCATTTTTCTAGTCGCAGGCTTGCAGTAGTACGACTAATATTGGTACTACCACAAGTTCGCACAATTTAAGAAGACTGACCTGCATGGGCCACCACAAAAACTTGTCATGACCCGCACCTGCTTTTCGGATACGAGTCGTGTCCAAGCCAGCCTACGCCTCAGAGTCGACGGTAGAACGCTATCAAGCCCGCAAGAAAATAAATGCTCAAAAATAAACATTTGCTGCTCATTCACATTTCTAATTTATTACAACATTTACAACATTTATATTTAAAAGAAAAATAAAATTTTACAATTAAAGAAATTGATACAAATGCTTTCTATTCTAGGTTGTCCTCAGCATACCCAAGTCTTCCCAATGCTAACAGTGATCACGGCTAAACCTAAAGAATGTTGGTTTCCAGCCAGGAATGGAACAAGTACACAAACCGACGACAATGCGAAAACACAATAGAATTAACAAGACATGAAAATAGCATATAGAATATGAAAGCTAGTAAGAAAACTGATGACATGGCACGGTGGAAAAGTAAAAGGAAAAATAAAAGACATCTACCTATGTGGTGTGAAATACCTTTTAATACGTGAACGGCTGGGCTAATACGGCACATCATACGATGTCTATCGTTCAGTAATGGTACGGCTAACTCATACGTGAGTGTGTATGACTTAGCTATCATTCAGTAATGTAATTGGGTTTGTTCACGTATTTACTTAGTATTTCCCCTCCCGACTACTCCGTGTGACGAGCGTGTCAACAAGCAGCAAGATATATGTATAGACATGAAATGAAAAGACTACTATAAATCGGAAAGCAATCAAAAAGTGCACTTTCCTGAGGTCCTTGCACAAACCGTAGTCACAAGCCAAGGGTGAAGGAAAGTCGATCTAGAAGCTGTCAACCTATAACATACATCGCACCACGAACAGTGCACGAAAACCATAAATTAATTCTAATGTTCTAGTTCTAAATAGTGGCTAGTTGGGTTACTAATTTAATAATAATTAATTCTATAATAATTCACTTAAAAACTTAATTTAACCTAATAATAATCTGAATATAATCTAAACATACAAGTTTGGCCATCAAAAGTCATATTTCTCAATTTTGGAAATTATGGAACGCAAATCGAGACGTACTATTGACTTTTTGGTCAAACGCTATGAACTTTAGATTTTGAAAGTACATATTGGTAGATTTCAGTGCCACAAGTGTGCTGGAATCGACCGTGCCTCAAAATCATGCTTTGGTCAAAAGATATCGCCGTTATGGCTAATCGTGACCAAAACGGGGATCAACCGATCAGTTCTGAGTTCAACAGAATAAATAAAATATTAAATAAACGAAATAATTTTTTGATAAAATATATGTCATTGGGCTATGTGTTAGCTTTCCGAAACTTTAAACGGTTCGTGATTTCGATTTCTGGTTCTCCCGGAATCTCGAAAACACCGAAACGTGTCAAGTTTCGGATAACCGACACTCTACGAATTTTCCAGAAATTTAGGTTCAGGAATTATGAAAATAAATTTGATATTCCAAAACTATACCTCAATACGCTTCCAACAAAAAAAACGGCACACGGAAAGCACGTCGAAGTTGGCGGGAATCGCTTCGGGAAGTCGAGATCTCTACTAGAACTCTATCTCAAAAAGGCGGCTGAAATTTTACTAGGGTTTCGAATATAATACTATATATATATATATATATATATATATATATATATATATATATATATATATATATGAGAGAGAGGCGGTTCAGCTGGGCGCCGACAGGTGGGCCCCCCGTGGGTAAATTTTTGGGTTATTAATTATTTAATTCAGAAAATTATTTTAAAATCATTTTAAGTCCGAATAAATCAAAATAAATTGCAGAAAAATCCAGAAAAATTCTAGAAAATTCTAGAAAATATTTCTAAGTGTCTAGAATCTAAATAAAATATTTTTAACACAAAATATCATCATGTGACCTCACAGTAAATTCCCAAAGCCTATAAAATATAAATTCTATAGGTTTTAATTATATAAAAATTTCCAAAAATACTAAAAAAATCCAGAAAATTCTAAAATATTCTATGAAATATTTTTAGTCATTTAGAGTCCAAATAAAAATATTGCGTCCCGAAATACCCCCGTATGACCTTACAGTAAATCCTAAAAGTCCTTAAAAATAATAAAACCTTAAATATTAAATACCTACAAATATCCAAAAATTGTAGAAAAATATAAAATAGCTAAATAATACATATATAAGCTATCTAGAGGTCATATGACCTTAATATGGTCATAGCCCACCGACAAGCTTTGACATGACTCACAATGGCCATAAAATTAATCATAAACAAATAAAATTAAAAAATTAAAAAAAATTGGGAAGTGGACTTACACTTCAGAAAATGGGTATAGAAGTTTTCCTTCCTACCAATGTGGCGTTGATGGCCAGTATGCAAGTTCAGTCCACTATAGTCGAGAGGATCCGGATGGCGCAGTCAACAGATTCCAAGCTTCAGCGACTCAGAACAGAGTGTGAGGCAGGACGACGGCCAGAGTTATGCATTTATGAAGATGGTACACTTCGGTAGAATAAGCGTCCTTGTGTACCCAGTGGAGATATCAGACAGGAGATCATGGCAGAAGCTCACAGTTCGTAGTATTCGATTTATCCCGGTGGCAGGAAGATGTACCGTGATATCCGTCAGCACTTTTGGTGGAATGGCATGAAGAGGGAGATAGTCCGGGTTTTCTCTCGGTGTTTTGTTTGCCAACAAGTTAAAGATGAGCATCAGAGACCGGCTGGACATCTTCAGCACTTGTCGATTCCAGAATAGAAATGGGAGCACATTACCATGGATTTTGTGACTAGATTACCTAGTTCCCCGGCCGGTAGAGATGCTATTTGGGTTATAGTAGACAGGCTCACTAAGGTGGCTCACTTTCTCCCGTTCAGAGTTGGTCAGTCGACGGCTCAGCTAGAAGAGATGTACCTCAGGCAGATCGTCAGATTTTACGGTGTACCAGTCAGTATCACCTCAGACAGAGATTCACGATTTACGTTACACTTTTGGCACAGTCTGTAAGAGAGTTTGGGAACTCGTCTCAAGTTCAGTTTAGCTTATCACCCGCAGACTAATGGTCAGTCAGAACGCACAATTCAGACTCTTGAAGATATGTTTCGGTCATGTATACTCGACTGCGGTAGTTCATAAAAAGATCACCTACACCTAGTGGAGTTCTCGTACAACAATAATTTCTAAGTCAGTATCCATATGGCACCGTTTGCGACACTATATGGTAGGAAGTGCTGATCCCCGCTAGCATGGGATGATGTTGGATAAAGACAGATGCTCGGTCCGGAAATGATTACGCAGACAGTTGAGGTGGTCAGAAAAGTCAGGGATCATCTTCGAGTTGCACAAGATCGCCAGCGTCATTGGGTCGATTCTCATCGACGTCCTCTTAAATTTTCTATCGGCGACCATGTATTCCTTAGGATCTCGCCTACCTATGGCGTCATTCGTTTCGGCGTACGGAAAAAGTTTAGTCCTAGGTATATAGGGTCGTTCGACATTCTAGAGCGAGTAGGAGATGTGTCCTATCGTCTTGCTCTTCCGTCGTCGTTACGTGAGGTGCATGATGTCTTCCATGTATCCCAATTACGATGGTATATCCCAGATCCGAGTCACATCCTAGATCATTCGGAATTGGTTGTTGGTACCAACCTTTCGTATGAGGAGAGACCCGTATCCATATTGGACCAAAGAGAGAAGATACTCAAGAACAAGACTATCAAGTTAGTCCATGTTGCTTGGGGTTATCACTCCTTGGTTGAGTCAACGTGGGAGTGTGAGGATGACATCCGCTCGCGATACCCACACCTATTTGACTCATAAGACATAATGTCTTTCTTATGCCTTATGCTCTCAATTTCTTGCTTGAATGAATGACGGCATGGTGGACTGCTTAGTATAGCTTGTCCTTGCCTCTCTACCCTCTTAATTAAATTTCGAGGATAGAATTTTTTTTAAGGTGGGTAGAGTGGTAACACTCGTAGTTCGTATTACGTATTTTTGGTATATGTGTACGTATTTTGACCCATAATTGTATATCTCATTGCGTGGTTTATTTTGGCATTTTATTTGCTTGGTTTGGTTCGGTTTGCTTGGTTCAGCTTGGTTTGTTTTTGCATGTGGACCAGTCCCACCTACCATCCACTCTCTTCCTTTATAAGCCACCTAACCACTCTCTCTCTCTTCCATTAATTCTCATAATTCTTCTTCTTCACCACCATTACTCTCTACCTACCCTGAGCGAGAGAGAGAGGCTTAGGCAAGTGCATCTTGCTTCACGGAGGAACTCTATTTTTATCGTTCCATTGCCTTCCTCACGAGATTCTAAGACACTTTAGTACTTAGCACTTTTAATTTCCATGGCTCATTTTGTGTAGATCTAAGCTTGTTATATTTTTGGATTTCTTGGGTTTTGATCTATTAAACCTTGTTATTTTCAAGTTTTAAGTATTTCAGGTTGTAGAAAATTTCGTTCTACCCTATTTTGACCTATGGAAGTCCGAATTCTGACCTTAGATGATAGATTTATGGGGTCTGGAAGAGGTGGCTTTCATGGTTCTTCTTCTCAAAAAAGTGCAGAAGAAGAACAGTGCTTGACCGCATGACTTTTCATGCGGCTCCTCTTTGGCCGCATAGGCATCCGAGCCGCATGACTTTGCCCAACTCAGCCGCATGGCTTTGTTTTCCTTTGCCGCATGGCCGTCACCCGCATGACTCAAGTTGGCTCGAGCCGCATGAACTCGATTCCCCTGTCGCATAAGCCTGCAGTCCTTAACCGCATGTGCCCTTTTCCTCCAGCCGTATGAGCCTGTCCCCTTCTTGTCGTATGGCTTCTTCTAGCCGAGTCGCATGGCTTGCTCGACTTAGCCGCATGGCCGCATGGCTATCTCTAACTATTGTCGCATAAGCCCCTGTCGTATGAGCCCCTACCGCATGAGCCCGTCACCCTTAGTCGCATGAGCCTCTAACCCCTGGCCCCTTTCATGCGCCCTTTCCTCCCGGCCGCATGAGCCTGCTCCCCCTCCCGAGCCGCAAGCCCCTGTCCCCTGAGCCGCATAACTCCTCCCACGACCCTTATACCCCTTTTTTCTATTTAGTTGTTACATTATGCTTATACCATTGTTCATTCAGATTATGTATCATGACATGATAGTGGCTCGTTGTGGCGCACTCATGACAAGGATGATTGACAAGTAACATGACATGATAGTAGCCCGTCGTAGCGCACTCTTGATAAGTAAACCTGACATAATATATCTCGATATGCTGTTGCGACAGCTAGCATGATGCGACAAGAAGGAATGGCCTGGACATCGTGGACGATTGTGTTTGTACAAATGAACCAGTATTGTCTTGCATCATGTCTAGGGCAGGGACCCCTGAGTACCACGGTCAGGGGTACCTACAAAAAATGGCTAATGCTAATAACTAGAATAATCCAGTAGTCATGAGAGATTTCTCCAGTTACAGGCGATCCCGTTATCCAGGCCACCAATGTTGGACTTGTAGCCTGCCGACGAGTAGGGCACATGTCTAGATTCACTGATATATGGAAAAGGATGAGGCATTGCTTAATGAATCCAAGTCGCCTGGATAACCTGGATTAGCTACAGGTCTTGTGGCTGGAGGAACATCTCACAACATATTGCTAGTAACTAGGCTTGTGATAACCCTAGTTAGTTAATATAGAAAGCCGTAGTCATTGATTGGCCGTGAATGATTTGATGGAGTCCGATTCGGTCTCATATGGTGTAGGTTCAGTGCACGAACGTTTCAAGTATGATCGTACGATTGTCACCTTCAACAATAATGATCAGGGGCAAAGTTCTGTTCAGACGAAGGATTACAACCCCGGTCCTTGTTTGGTTTAAGGGTTGTAACCTGGCTCCCGGAACGGTTCTGTGTCCTCCTTTCGTTTATTGTCGTATTGCACCCTGCGTCATGCTCGTCATGTTTTACTTTACCAAGAAGAATTAGAGACGGGGTTCTATTCAGGTGAAGGGTTACAACCCCGGTCCTTATTTGGTTTAAGGGTTATGACCTGGCTACCTGAATGGTTCCCTCCTACTCAAATTCGATTGTTGTTGTTTCTTTTATTATCAGGCTCTTTCATAATTACTTTTAATATTTATTTCTGATATGCTGGTTTTAGTTCTTAAGGAAGCCCCTTTGTGGCACTTGCTCTTTCTGGGATCTGACCAAACTGTAACACCCATATTCTGAATACGTATTTTGTCAAGCTTACATGTATTTCAGACCTGTATTTATTTTCTCGGATTTTGGCATATGCTTGTAATTGGCTTGACTTGCAGATTTTGGTTCTCGTAATTGGGTTTTGACATGACTTAGTTTTATTTTGTGGAGGAGAATTGGTTTGGTTTGGTTTAAATGCATTAGAGCACTTTAACCTACACTCCACCCTCAACACAACACAACTCACCCTCATTAAAACTCCACCTACTTTTCTCTCTCCTCTTTATTTCCATTAACTTCTCCATCTCCTTCTTCTTCCTTCCTCTACACAACTCACCAACACCATAGGCAAGTACACCTTGCCACCACATGAGAACCATATTTTATTTATTTATTAGCTAGATTAGGCCATGATGATCAACATTAGAACTTGACATTTTGTGATTTGGAGTCTCCATTGTTCTAGATCTAGGTTTTAACTATTTTTGGATTTACATGGTTTTGATCTATTTTGGTTGGATTTTTGTGGGTTTTGATGCTTCCATGTGGAAGAGAATTCAATTTTACTCAAGTTAGAACTTTGAAAATCTAGATTTGGCCTTGATTTGACCAAAATAAGAAAGATTGAATTTTTGGTGTTCTTGATGTTCCTCTCGGCCTAGAGAAGAAGATCTACAGTCTGCGCTCTTTAGCGCAGCACTGAACCTCGCAGCCTGGCCGTTGCCCGACTGCGTACTTGCCAATTGCGCACGCGCCCTGCGTGCCAGACTCCTGTGCAATCCACTCCTGCGCAATCCACTCCGGCGTAATTTACTCCTGCGCAGTTCACTCCAGCGCAGTTCACTCCTGCGCACTTCACCCCTGTGCCATCCATCTCCTGTGCCAACCTCCCCCTGTGCAGCCCTCTTCCTTCAGCGCAGTTCACCCCTGCGCAGTCCATTCTCTTGCGCAACCTATCCCCTTGCGCAGTCTATTGACCTTGATAATTTGGTTTTAAATCTTGGACTTGGCTTCTCTTTTGTGAAATTGATTTTTTATTAGATCTTTTGGAATGACTATTGTACATGGTATGATATGACAAGGAACTAGCATAACACGACAGTGACCCATAGTGGTGCACTGCTGACATGACCAACCTGACATGATAGTGGCCCGTCGTGGCGCACTCCTGACAAGTATCCTGACATGATTTATCTTGATGCTGTTGCGACGGCTAACTTAACTCGTATAATCAACTTGACACCGTGGGTGTTCCTGCTTGCTTGCTTGTGCAATCCACTTGTCTTGTCTTGCATCATGTCTAGGACGTGACTTCCTGGTTTCCCACGGTCAGGGATTCGCACTGAACATTGATTAGGCTAATGACTAGATCAAACTATAGTTCATAGAGAATTTCCAGTCACAGGCAATCTCGTTATCTGGGCACTTTAATTGGACTTGTAGCTTGCCGACGAGTAGAGCACATTTCCAGCATACTGTCATGTGTTGCACCCTCTAAGTCACCTAAGGATATATCGTCTCCAGGGCGATGTACCCAACCATACTCTCAACCCGCAGAAGGATAACTGGATGGTCTGCAGGGCTTGGGACTGGGAAATCCTCATTGCATCTTGTTAGTAATTAGGCTTGTGATAACCCTAGTTAGTTAAAGTAGTAAGCCGTAGTAATTGCTTGGCCGCTTGTGAATGGATGATGTCTTGCCCTGTCTAAGTCTTGTCTAGTCCCTGTACCTGATACTCCTGAATATGATTATTTTACTTGCCTTAACAATAATTGGGTAGGGACAAGGAGATATTCAGGCGAAGGGTTACAACCCCGGTCCTTGTTTGGTTTACGGGTTGTAACCTGGCTCCCAGAATGGTTCTACGTCCCTAGTCGTTTATTGTCCTGACGTGCTCTTGATTACTTATATTTTTATTTTATTTTCTTATGTTCTGATATGCTGGCTTTTGTTCTTATTTTGTGGCCTCCCTTGTGGCACTTGCTCTTTCTGGGATTTGACCCAGCTGGTTTTGAGTGGCCAGATTTCGGAGCAGCACCCGAGGATCTACCGAACCTCCAACCCGATGGTGGCGACTAGAAGGAACCCGGGCTACGATTGGGTTTTCTATTTTGTTTCGCTCACTCTATTGTAAATTTATTCTTTTGAGGCGTTTAGCCGACGAGCACCTGTTAGCTCGATGCACCTTTACTTACTGTCTGCCTACGGGCTGTAAATATGATTAACAAATCCTAGGGTTGATCATGTATGACTTAACTCTTGCTAGTCCTAGCATTTTGTACGACTAGCTTCATGATCAGCTGATATGTAATATTTGGGACGCCTTTTATTGTATATTTGGTGGTCAAACATCTTGTGATTATATTACTTGCTTGAGATTGGGACAGTAGGCTTGACCTTAAGAGACTGTTGGCTTGTAGTAAACCCTCATATCTAGACAGCCGTGACCGTATAGCGAAATGGACTTCATTTCAATATACGTAGCTGGCTATGTTCGCCCCCGCTCTCCAGTATTCTGGTTCTGGGGAGTGACATGGTTTAAGTGGTGGCCCATACAGGTCTTGTCAATCAAGAAATATGAGGGTTTACCGAATAGATGTCTCAATCAGTATTCGCCCTTGATCTCCGCCCGTATTTTTAAATCCCTGAAATTCTTGCCCTGATTACATGCTTGTATCGTTGATCTGTCCTGGTCCTTCCTTATTATTTTACCTGTGTCGTCTTCTTCAGCGGTACTGTACCTGACCCCGTGGATCAGCAAGGTGGAGCGCTTCATGTGGACCAGCAACCAGGAGATCAAGCCCAGCACTCCGGAGTAGCCTCCCGAGTCGTGCCTACTGGAGGAGAGCCCCCAGTTCAGCCCGTTCAGCCTGCCGAGCCGGATGATGGCACCTTGGTAGGTCTCATCAGGGCCTTGATAGCTTCCCAGGATCGCAGAGGGGACGCCTTGCACCAGACTGTGGCAAATGCTTTGACCAGAGGCGGTCACCCAGGGAACAGCGCGGCCAACAGCTTCAAGCGCTTGAACCCTCCTTTCTTCGGCGGCAGCGAAGATGCAATTGCCGCGGACGCTTGGCTTTAGGATACTGAGGTGATTCTGGAAGCAGCTAGGACACCTGAGAATGAGAAGGTGGCGGTGGTACGCCTGCAGTTGTTGGATTTAGCTCGCAGTTGGTGGGCAGCGCAAGCCACGGGATTAGTGGCACCCATTGCTTGGGCAGTGTTTAGAGAGAGATTCCAAACGAAGTATTTCGATGCTGTGGCTCGGTACAACCTGCAGACCAGATTTACCAACTTGAAGCAAGGAGGCAGAACAGTTGACAGTTATGCATCTGAGTTTTCTAGGCTCAGTAGGTTTGCCCCCACCTTGGTGGCGACCGAGTTTGATAGGGCCCAGCGGTTCCAGCAGGGACTGCATTTGGAGATCTTGTTGGCAGTCGAACAGATCGAGCACCAGACGTTCGATGCAGTTTTGAGGGTAGCTAGGAGGCATGAGTATACCTCCCAGCGGATCGTGGATAGGACCGGAGGCAGGAAGCGGTCCCACAGTCAGATGCACCAATCATCAGCTCCAGCTCCAGCCCCAGCAGCTAGAAGTTTGACCATTGGAACTCCGAGGCAGGCGGCCTCAGTGACGTCGATTCAGCATTCGACCCCGACGTACCCGCAGCAGCAGAAGCAGAAGCAGACTTCCGTGATGGGATGTTCTCATTGCGGGAAGCCAGGCCATGTAGTGGCAGATTGTCGTAGGGCACAAGGGTTGTGCCTAGCTTGTGGAGCGGCAGATCACAAGATAGGAGCCTGCCCGAATAGGGGTAGTTCTTCCTCTTCCAACCTAACCAGTCCATCGGTTATGGGACCAGCACCCATGCAGCAGCAGCAGTACCCAAGGCCATTATTGCCTCAGGCCCAGGCATTCCAGCAGCAGTGTGCCCAGGCTCCAGTGCAGAGCAGGCAGAGAGGTTTCCAGCAGAGGGGACCCGCAGCTAAAGGTCAGGCCATGATGATGGCTATGGAATAAGAAGTTGCACTAGGTGAGGTAGTGGCAGGTACTATTCTCGTCAACTCCTTTCCAGCTTCAGTATTATTTGATTCTGGTGCATCGCATTCATTCATATCTGCACGATTCGCGACACGGATAGGATTGGAGTCTGAGTCATTATCAGTGAGGCTCAATATACTTACTGGTAATAGTCTTGTGGGAGTATATCGAGTGTTTTTCTCGTGTCAGATCGTAGTTAGCGGTAGAGAGTTCCCCGCTAGATTTATAGAATTCCCTATGGCAGAATTTGATGTAGTCTTAGGCATGGATTGGTTGAGGAATCAGTATGCTAGGATAGACTGCCATGTTGGCAGAGTTGTTTTCAGCATTCCAGGAGAGCCAGAGTTCTCATTTTCCAGAGGAGCAGTGGAGCCATCTTCCCCAGTATTGCGGATGGCAGTAGCAGCAGTACAGTTGCCCCGGATAGTTGAAGAATTTCCAAATGTCTTTCTAGAGGAACTTCCAGGGATGCCGCCAGAGCGGGAGATCGAGTTCACTATAGACTTGATCCCCGGAACAGCACCAGTATCAGAGCGAGTCCACAGAATGGCGCCTTCAGAGTTGGAGGTTTTATACAAGATGATTGAAGAACTCAGGACCAAGGGATTCATTCGTGCAAGTGGATCGCCTTGGAGAGCCCCGATGCTTCTTGTGAAAAAGAAGGATGGTACGTCCAGGCTATGTATAGATTATCGTACCTTGAACTCAGTGACAATCAAGAACAGATACCCTCTCCCGAGGATAGATGACTTATTTGATCAACTCAAAGGGGCTTCAGTGTTTTCAAAGATAGACTTGCGGTCAGGATACCACCAGATCAGAGTCAGAGAACAGGACATCCCGAAGACAGCGTTTAGATCGAGGTATGGACATTGGGAGTTCCTTGTTATGCCCTTTGGAGCAACCAATGCGCCAGCTGTATTCATGGACCTCATGAATCGTATTTTTATACCTTACTTGGATCAGTTCATGATCGTGTTCCTAGATGATATCCTGGTCTACAGCAAGAGCGAAGCAGAGCATGAGCAGCATCTCAGAATCGTCCTTCAGACGCTTAGAGAGCACCAGTTGTATGCCAAGTTCAGTAAATGTGAGTTCTGGCTCGATCGCTTTTCGTACTTGGGTCACATCATTACCCGAGGAGGAGTGGAAGTGGATCCCCAGAAGATTGTGGCTATCGAGACTTGGCCAGTACCCAGCTCAGTGGCAGAGGTTCGCAGCTTCCTTGGATTAGCCGGCTACTACCGGCGATTTGTTTCAGATTTTGTAAGGATTTCAGCGCCGATGACCCAGTTGACTCGTAAGGATGTACCGTTTGTTTGGACAGCAGAGTGTCAGGAATCATTCGAGAAGTTGAAGCGAGGTTTGATAACGGCTCCCATTCTCACACTTCCAGATGGGACCGGAGGATTCACAGTTTATTGCGACACTTCAGGCAGAGGATTGGGATGTGTCTTGATACAGCATGGGAAGGTAATATCTTATGCATTGTGTCAACTTCGTGATCATGAGAAGAATTACCCAACCCACGACTTGGAGCTGGCCGCAGTAGTGTTTGTACTTAAGTTGTGGAGGCACTACTTGTACGGTGATAGAGTGGAGATATTTACTGATCACAAGAGCCTGAAGTATGTTTTCACCTAGAAGGACCTTAATATGCGGCAGAGAAGATGGCTTGAACTATTGGTGGACTACGATGTGGATTTGCAGTATCACCCAGGGAAGGCCAACGTTGTAGCAGATGCGTTAAGCCGAAGAGCCGGAGTTTATTTCCTAACGGCGCAACCAGAGTTATTGGCAGATCTTCAGAAGATGGGAATTGAAGTGGTTCTTCCTTCTAGTGTGGCATTGATGGCCAGTCTACATGTTCAGTCCAGCATAGTTGAGAGGATCCGGACGGCACAATCTACAGATTCCAAGCTTCAGCGGCTCAGAGCAGAGTGTGAGGCAGGAAAAAGGCCAGAGTTGTGCATTCATGAGGATGGTACACTTCGGCACGGCACTCGTCTTTGTGTACCCAATGGAGATATCAGACAGGAAGTCATGGCAGAAGCTCACAGTTCACAGTATTCTATTCATCCCGGTGGCACGAAGATGTACCGTGATATCCGTCAGCACTTCTGGTGGAATGGCATGAAGAGGGAGATAGCCCGGTTTGTCTCTCGGTGTTTGGTTTGCCAGCAGGTTAAAGCTGAACATCAGAGGCCCGCTGGACTTTTTCAGCCCTTGCCGATTCCAGAATAGAAGTGGGAGCATGTGACCATGGATTTTGTGACTGGATTGCCCAGATCCCCAGCTGGTCGAGATGCTATTTGGGTTATAGTTGACCGGCTCACGAAGGTGGCTCACTTTTTTCCCTTCAGAGTTGGTCAATCTACGACTCAGTTAGCAGAGATTCAAGGTTTACATCGCACTTTTGGCGTAGCTTACAAGAGATTTTGGGAACTCATCTCCAGTTCAGCTCGGCATATCATCCACAGACAGATGGTCAGGTAGAACGCACAATCCAGACTCTTGAAGACATGCTGAGATCTTGTACGCTCGATTTCGGTGGTTCGTGGGAAGATCACCTGCATCTTATGGAATTCTCGTACAACAATAGTTTCCAGGCCAGTATCCAAATGGCTCCGTTCGAGGCTCTGTATGGTAGGAAGTGTAGATCCCCGCTAGCATGGGATGATGTCGGAGAGAGGCAGATGCTCGGTCCAGAAATGATTGCCCAGACAGTTGAAGTGGTCAGAAGGATCAGAGATCGTCTTCGAGTTGCCCAAGATCGCCAGCGGCATTGGGCCGATGCTCATCGACGTCCCTTGGAGTTTGCTATCGGCGACCATATATTCCTTAGGATCTCGCCTAACCGCGACGTCATTCGCTTTGGCGTGCGGGAAAAGCTTAGTCCTAGGTATATAGGGCCGTTCGATATCCTGGAGCGAGTAGGAGATGTATCCTATCATCTTGCTCTTCCGTCGTCGCTAAGTGAGGTGCATGATGTATTCCATGTGTCCCAATTACGACGGTACGTCCCGGACCTGAGCCATATCCTGAACCATTCGGAATTGGTTGTTGGTACCAACCTTTCGTATGAGGAGGAGCCCGTGTCTATATTGGACCGGAGAGAGAAGATACTCAAGAACAAGACTATTAGTTTAGTCCGTGTTGCTTGGGGTCATCACTCTCTAGGTGAGTCAACGTGGGAACGTGAGGATGATATCCGATCGCGATATCCCTACCTGTTTGACTCATAAGATATAATGTCTTCCTTATGTCTTGTGTTTTCCATCCCTTGCTTGCATGTATGATTGTCTGATTGCTTACCTGGTTATAGCTTGCCTGTGGTTAATATAGTTTGTCCTTGTCTCTCTAACCTCTTAATTAAATTCCGAGGACGGAATTCTTTTAAGGTGGGTAGAGTTGTAACGCCCATATTCTGAATACGTATTTTGTCAAGCTTGCATGTATTTCAGACCTGTATTTATTTTCTCGGATTTTGGCATATGCTTGTAATTGGCTTGACTTGCAGATTTTGGTTCTCGTAATTGGGTTTTGACATGACTTGGTTTTATTTTGTGGAGGAGAATTGGTTTGGTTTGGTTTAAATGCATTGGAGCACTTTAACCTACACTCCACCCTCAACACAACACAACTCACCCTCATTAAAACTCTACCTACTTTTCTCTCTCCTCTTTATTTCCATTAACTTCTCCATCTCCTTCTTCTTCCTTCCTCTACACAACTCACCAACACCATAGGCAAGTGCACCTTGCCACCACATGAGAACCACATTTTATTTGTTCATTAGCTAGATTAGGCCGTGATGATCAACATTAGAACTTGACATATTGTCATTTGGAGTCTCCATTGTTCTAGATCTAGGTTTTAACTATTTTCAGATTTACATGGTTTTGATCTATTTTGGTTGGATTTTTGTGGGTTTTGATGCTTCCATGTGGAAGAGAATTCAATTTTACTCAAGTTAGAACTTTGAAAATCTAGATTTGGCCTTGATTTGACCAAAATAAGAAAGATTGAATTTTTGGTGTTCTTGATGTTCCTCTCGACCTGGAGAAGAAGATCTACAGTCTGCGCTCTTTAGCGCAGCACTGAACTGTGCAGCCTGGCCATTGCCCGACTGCGTACTTGCCAATTGCGCACGCGCCCTGCATAATCCACTCCTGCGCAATTCACTCCTGCGCAGTTCACTCCAGCGTAGTTCACTCCTGCGCAATTCACCCCTGTGCCATCCATCTCCTGTGCCAACCTCCCCCTGTGCAACCCTCTTCCTTCAGCGCAGTTCACCCATGTGCAGTCCATTCTCTTGCGCAACCTATCCCCTTGCGCAGTCTATTGACCTTGATAATTTGGTTTTAAATCTTGGACTTGGCTTCTCTTTTGTGAAATTGGTTATAAGCTTGGTTCTTCTATAGCCCTGTATATTGATATTTTATTAGATATTTTACGCCCATTTTATATCCTTACGCCTTTTGTCATGAACTTGATTTTACTTAATATGTTTGGAATGACTATTGTACATGGCATGATATGACAAGGAACTAGCATAACACGACAGTGACCCGTAGTGGTGCACTCCTGACATGACCAACCTGACATGATAGTGGCCCGTCGTGGCGCACTCCAGACAAGTACCCTGACATAATTTATCTTGATGCTGTTGCGACGGCTAACTTGACTCGTATAATCAACTTAACACCGTGGGTGTTCCTGCTTGCTTGCTTGTGCAATCCACTTGTCTTGTCTTGCATCATGTCTAGGACGTGACTCCCTGGTTTCCCACGGTCAGGGATTCGTACTGAACATGGATTAGGCTAATGACTAGATCAAACTATAGTTCATAGAGAATTTCCAGTCACAGGCAATCTCGTTATCTGGGCGCTTTAATTGGACTTGTAGCTTGCCGACGAGTAGAGCACATTTCCAGCACACTGTCATGTGTTGCACCCTCTAAGTCACCTAAGGGTATATCGTCTCCAGGGCGATGTACCCAACCATACTCTCAACCCGCGGAAGGATAACTGGATGGTCTACAGGGCTTGGGACTGGGAAATCCTCATTGTATCTTGTTAGTAATTAGGCTTGTGATAACCCTAGTTAGTTAAAGTAGTAAGTCGTAGTAATTGCTTGGCCACTTGTGAATGGATGATGTCTAGCCCTGTCTAAGTCTTGTCTAGTCCCTGTACCTGATACTCCTGAACATGATTGTTTTACTTGCCTTAACAATAGTTGGGTAGGGACAAGGAGATATTCAAGCGAAGGGTTACAACCCCGGTCCTTGTTTGGTTTACGGGTTGTAACCTGACTCCCAGAATGGTTCCACGTCCCTAGTCGTTTATTGTCCTGACGTGCTCTTGATTACTTGTATTTTTCTTTCATTTTCTTATGTTCTGATATGCTGGCTTTTGTTCTTATTTTATGGCCTCCCTTGTGGCACTTGCTCTTTCTGGGGTTTGACCCAGCTGGTTTTGTGTGGCCAGATTTCGGAGCAGCACCCGAGGATCTACCGAACCTCCAGCCCGATGGTGGCGACTAGAAGGAACCCAGGCTACGAGTGGGTTTTCTATTTTGTTTCGCTCACTCCATTGTAAATTTATTCTTTTGAGGCGTTTAGCCGACGAGCACCTGTTAGCTCGATGCACCTTTACTTACTGTCTGCCTACGGGCTGTAAATATGATTAACAAATCCTAGGGTTGATCATGTATGACTTAACTCTTGCTAGTTCTAGCATTTTGTACGACTACCTTCATGATCAGCTGATATGTAATATTTAGGACGCCTTTTATTGTATATTTGGTGGTCAAACATCTTGTGATTATATTACTTGCTTGAGATTGAGACAGTAGGCTTGCCATAAGAGACTGTTGGCTTGTAGTAAACCCTCATATCTAGACAGCCGTGACCGTATAGCGAGATGGACTTTATTTCAATATACCTAGCTGGCTATGTTCGCCCCCGCTCTCCAGTATTCTGGTTCTGGGGCGTGACATGGTTTAAGTGGTGGCCCATGCAGGTCTTGTCAATCAAGAAATGTGAGGGTTTACCGAATAGATGTCTCAATCAGTATTCGCCCTTGATCTCCGCCCGGCTTACACGTAGACGAATCGAATGGGGCCTGCTACCAACTTCAGGGAACGTCTTGATAGGGCGATTGCAACCTCTCAATGATGCTGTATGTTCCAATATTCTAATGTGGCTACGCTGCCTCGGATCAACAGTGATCATGCCCCTATTCTGCTTAACACTTGCAATGGTTGCCTGAGTAAGAAAATATCGGAGCGGTTTGAAACTTACTAGATGACGCACGACTCTTTTGTCGATGAAGTCAAAGCGATTTGGCAAGTATCAAAAGCACATATAAATTCAACCTTCATCAATAATATTAAGTACACCCTTTCAAAGCTTCGCAGGTGGGGATGTCGCATTTTCGGGAATGTAAAGTCTCGAATAGCTAGACTCCAGAAACGCTTATTGGAGCTCCAAGCTGCGAACCCTATTATTTAATCTCTGGCAGAAGAGAGGGAGGCCAATGCAGAGATCAACGATCTTCTCTCTATCGAGGAAGCATACTGAAGCCAAAGAGCAAAGTGCCAATGGATTCGAGAAGGAGATAGGAACACGAAGTATTTTTATACCAAGGTGATAATACGTAAACGAAAGAACGAGATCCGCTCCCTTAAGCTTCCTGACGGATCCTGGACCTCGGATTGTAATGCCTGTGGTTCATATTACGTATTTCTTGAATACGTGTACGTATTTATTCTTGCATTGCATGATTCTTTGTTTAGTTTTCTTCATGGCTTGGCTTGGTTTATTCTTGGCCCGGGTTGGCTTGGTTCGGTTGGGATTATTTTGGTTCATCATGAACCATGGATAAACCCCCTACCTACCACCACCTTTGATATTTATTGCCATTTCTTCTTTCTCTCTCTTCATTACTCATCTTCTTCTTCTCCATTACTTCCTTACCTACCAAAGAGAGGGAGAGAGAGGTCTAGGCAAGTGCAACTTGCTTCCACAAGAGAGCTTATTTTATTGTTCTATTAGCTTCTTCTCATTTTTCTAAGACACATTAGAACTTGTCATTTTCCATTTTGAGGCCTTAATTTTTGTAGATCTAAAAATTTGTTATTCTCGGATTTTGGTGGTTTTGATCTCTCAAATTTTTTGGTTTTTAAGTTTTGATGGTTCCATGTTGTAGAGAATTTTATTCTACCCAATTTTGACCTTTGAAAAGCTGGATTTGGACTTATTTTGACCAAGTTATGGACTTTTGAAGCTTTGGGTTCAACCATAGAGTTCCTGCTGATTTGGAGAAGACAGTGAGCAGTGCACGAGCTTTTTAGCTTGTGCCACTGAGTTGCGCGCGCTCTTTAGCGCAGCGCAGTCCCCCTACGCTGCCTTTTGGGAGCGTATGACTCGCATACCCTCGCTTGCTTGACAAGGAGTCGTATGGAGTACATACGCTGCCTTTTGGGAGCATATGACTCGCATACGCTCGCTTGCTTGACAAGGAGTCGTATGGACCCCCTATGCTGCCTTTTGGGAGCGTATGACTCGTATACGCTCGCTTGCTTGACAAGGAGTCGTATGGAGTACATACGCTGCCTTTCGGGAGCGTATGACTCGCATACGCTCGCTTGCTTGACAAGGAGTCGTATGGAGTACATACGCTGCCTTTTGGGAGCGTATGACTCGCATACGCTCGCTTGCTTGACAAGGAGTCGTATGGACCCCCTACGATGCCTTTTGGGAGCGTATGACTCGCATACGCTTGCTTGCTTGACGAGGAGTCGACCCCATACGCTGCCTTTTAGGAGTGTATGACCTGAGCGTAGCCTGACTTGAGCGTAGCCTGATTACCCTTGATCTTCTATAGCCTTGTATATTGATATTTTATTAGATGTTTAACGTCCATTTTATATCCTTACGCCTTTTGTCCTGAACTTGATAATCATGAATTTACTTGATATGTTTGTAATTGATAATTGAGCATGACGTAATAGTGACCCGTAGTGGTGCACTCCCGACATAATAACCTGATATGACCTGATAGTGGCCCGTCGTGGCGCACTCCTGACAAGTACACTTGGCATGATAACCTAGCATGATTATCTCGAATAGCTGTTGCGACGGCTACCTGACATGACATGACCTATATAATTAATCTGGACACCGTTGGCGATTGTGTTTGTATAAATAAACCAGTCATGTCTTGCATCATGTCTAGGACAGGGACTCCTGAGTACCACGGTCAGGAGTACCTACTAAAATGGACTAAGGCTAATAACTAGATTAATACATTAGTCATGACGAGATTTCCCAGCTACAGGCAATCCCGTTACCTGGGCACGCCTTGGGATCTGTAGCCTGCCGTCGAGTAGGGCACATTTCCAGCACACTGTCATGTGTTGCACCCTTCAAGCTACCTAAGGGTACATTCGTTTCCTGGACGATGTATCCACCTGAATTCAACTCAAATCTTTTAACCCGGGAAACCTGGATGGTCTGCAGGGCTTGTGGCTGTGGAATAATCTCACTGCATCTTGTTAGTAATTAGGCTTGTGACAACCCTAGTTAGTTAAAGTATCAAGCCGTAATTCTTTCTTGGCCGTGAAGTGATTGGACGGAGTCTAACCAGTCTAGTCTTGCCCTGATCCTGTTCCAGATTATTGAATGACCAGAATGCTTGTATTTATTTTACTGATAAAGGGTGAGAATTCCAAGTTCTGTTCAGACGAAGGGTTACAACCCCGGTCCTTGTTTGGTTTACGGGTTGTAACCTGGTTATCTGAATAGTTCCATGGTTATCTCGTCGTATATCATCCTGGCGTATTTTCTTTATTTCCAGTTCTTACTTTTATTTATATCTTGTGCTGATTGCTGGTTTTAGTTCTTAAGTGAAGCTTCCTTTGTGGCACTTGCTCTTTCTGGAGTCTGACCCAGCTGGTTTTGTGTGGCCAGATTTCGGAGCAGCTCCAGAGGATCTACCGACCTTCCAGCCAGATGGTGAACACTAGAAGGAATCCTGGCAACGAGTGGGTTATTTTTGGCTCTCCCACTCTATTGTAGAAATATTCTTTTAAGGCGTTTAGCCGACGAGCACCTGTTTAGCTCGATTGTACTTACTTACTGTCTGCCTACGGGCTGTAACATGATTAACAGATCCTAGGGTTGATCATGTATGACTAAACTCTTGCTAGTCCTAACATTTTGTAACGACTAGCTTCATGATCAGCTGAATATGTAATGTTTGGGACGCCTTACTATTTTATATTTAATGATCATACATCTTGTGACTTTTACTTACTTGCTTGTGATTGAGACACTAGGCTTGTTCATGACCTTAAGAGACTGTTGGCCTGTAGATAAACCCTCATGTATCTAGACAGCCGTGACCGTATAGCGAGATGGATTCTATTTCATATACGTAGCTAGCTATGTCTGCCCCCGCTCTCCAGTATTCTGGTTCTGGGGCGTGACATAGTTTTAGTGGTGGCCCATACAGGTCTTGTAAATCAAGATATGTGAGGGTTTACCGAATAGATGTCTTAATCAGTATTCGCCCTTGATCTCTGCTCATAACTTCTGAATCCCTGGATTCTTGTCCTGATCATATGCTTGTATCGTTGATCTGTCCTGGTCCTTCCTTATTGTTCCCTATGTCGTCTTCTTCAGCGGCATTGTTCGTGGTCCTACCGACCAGCAAGGCGGAGCACCTCCCGCGGACCAGCAGCAACCTGGAGATCAAGCCCAACATTCCGGAGTAGCCTCCAGAGTCGTGCCTTCTGGCGGAGAGCCACCGGTTCAGCCAGTTCAGCCTGTAGAACCTGATGATGGCACTTTGGCAGGACTCGTCAGGACCTTGATAGCTTTCCAAGATCGTCGTGGAGACGCCTTGCAACAGGCAGTGACGGATGCTTTGACCCGAGGCGGTCATCCAGGGAACAGCACGGCCAACAGCTTCAAGCGCTTGAACCCTCCATTCTTCGACGGTAGTGAAGATGCTATCACAGCAGATGCATGGATTCAGGACACAGAGGTGATTCTAGAAGCAGCTAGGACCCCAGAGAACGAGAAGGTAGCCGTGGTGCGCCTGCAGTTGTTAGATCTTGCCCGCGGCTGGTGGGCAGCGCAGGCCATGGGTTTAGCAGCACCCATTGCTTGGGCAGTATTCAGAGAGAGATTCCAGACCAAGTATTTCGATGCTGTAGCTCGGTATGATCTACAGACGAGGTTCACCAATCTGAAGTAGATGGGCAGGACGGTCGACGGATATGCGGCCGAGTTTTCGAGACTCAGTCGGTTTGCTCCCACCTTGGTGGCAACCGAGTATGATCGAGCCCAGCAATTCCAGCAGGGGCTTCACCTGGAGATCTTATTGGCAGTTGAGCAGTTTGAGCATCAGACTTTTGATGCAGTCTTGAGAGCAGCCCGGAGGCATGAGTATACCTCCCAGAGGATTGTGGATACGGCCGGAGGTCGAAAAAGATCTCACGGCCAGATGAATCAGTTTTCAGCACCAGCCCCGGCAGCCAGGGCTTTGACTATTGGAGCTCCGAGGCGAGCGGCCTCAGTAACATCGATTCAGTATTCAACCCCGACGTACCCTCAGCAGCAGAAGCAGAAGCAACCTTCCACAGTGGGATGTTCTCATTGTGAAAAGCCAGGCCATGTGGTGGCAGAATGTCGCCGGGCACAGGGATTGTGTCTGGCTTATGGAGCACCAGACCATAGGGTTGGATCCTGCCCGAATAGGGGTGGTTCATCATCGTCCAACCTTTCTAGCTCTTCGGTGAGAGGACCAGTTTCGGTCCAGCAGCAGCAGTATCCATTGCCGAGGCCCTTGCCGCCTCAGACCCAAGTGTTCCAGCAGCAGAACCCCCAGCAGCATGTTCAAGTCCAAGCCCAGAGTCAGAATAGGCAGCGAGGATTTCAGCAGAGGGGACCAGCACCCCGAGGGCACGATCAGGCTATGGTGATGACCGTGGAGGAAGGATTGGCACCAGAAGAGGTAGTGGCAGGTACTATTCTCGTTAACTCCTTTCTAGCTTCAGCTTTATTTGATTCTGGTGCATCGCATTCATTCATGTCTGCACGATTCGCGACACGGGTAGGATTAGAGCCCGAGTCATTATCAGTAAGGCTTAATATACTTACTGGTAACGGACTTGTGGGTGTAGATAGAGTGTTTTCCTCGTGTCGGATCGTAGTTAGCGGTAGAGAATTCTCCGCTAGATTGATAGAATTCTCGATGGCCGATTATGATGTGGCCCTAGGGATGGATTGGTTGAGGAACCAGTATGCTAGGTTAGACTGCCACATTGGCAGGGTTGTTTTTAGCATTCCAGGTGAGCCGGAGTTTTCTTTCTCTCGAGGCGAAGTTGAGTCATCTCCTCCAGTATTGCGGATGGCAGTAGCAGCAGTTCAGTTGTCCAGGATAGTCGAGGAGTTTCCAGATGTTTTCCCAGAAGAACTTCCAGGTATGCCTCCGGAGCGGGAGATCGAGTTCACTATAGACTTGATTCCCGGGACAGCCCCAGTGTCAGAGAGAGTCTACAGGATGGCGCCGTCAGAGTTGGAGATATTGTACAAGATAATTGAAGAACTCAGAACCAAGGGATTCATTCGTGCTAGTGGATTGCCTTGGGGAGCCCCGATGCTTCTTGTGAAAAAGAAGGATGGTATGTCCAGGTTATGTGTTGATTATCGTACCTTGAACTCAGTGACAATCAAGAACAGATACCCTCTTCCGAGGATAGATGACTTATTTGATCAACTCAAGGGGGCTTCAGTATTCTCGAAGATTGATTTGCGCTCAGGTTATCATCAGATCAGAGTCAGAGAGCAGGACATCCCGAAGACAGCTTTTAGATCGAGATATGGGCATTGGGAGTTCATTGTTATGCCTTTTGGAGCAACTAATGCGCCGGCAGTATTCATAGACCTCATGAATCGCGTCTTCATGCCTTACTTGGATCAGTTTGTGATTGTGTTCTTGGATGACATTCTGGTCTACAGCAAGAGTGAGGCGGAGCATGAGCAGCATCTCCGTATAGTTCTTCAGATCCTCAGAGAGCAACAGTTATATGCCAAGTTCAGTAAATGTGAGTTCTGGCTCGATCGTATTTCGTACTTGGGTCATGTCATCACTCGAGGAGGAGTAGAAGTGGATCCCCAGAAGATTGTGGCTATTGAGTCATGGCCAGTGCCCAGCACAGTTGCAGAGGTTCGTAGTTTTCTTGGATTGGCCGGCTACTACCGGCGGTTTGTTTCGAATTTTGCTCGAATTTCAGCGCCATTGACGCAGTTGACCCGTAAGGATGCGTAGTTTGCTTGGACAGCAGAGTGTCAGAGTTCTTTTGAGCAGTTGAAGCGAGGCTTGATAACAGCTCATATTCTCACGCTTCCAGATGGGACCCGGGGATTCTCAGTGTACTGTGATGCTTCAGGCAGAGGTTCAGGATGTGTTCTGATGCAGCATGGGAAGGTAATAGCTTATGTGTCACGACAAATTCGTGATCATGAGAGGAATTACCCAACCCATGACTTGGAGCTGGCAGCAGTAGTGTTTGCACTCAAGTTGTGGAGGCACTACTTGTATGGAGACAGGGTGGAGATTTTCACCGACCACAAGAGCCTGAAGTATGTTTTCACCCAGAAGGATCTTAACATGCGTCAGAGAAGGTGGCTGGAGCTTCTTGTGGATTATGATGTCAACTTGAAGTATCATTCCGGGAAGGCCAATGTTGTTGCGGATGCATTGAGCAGGAGAGCGAGAGTTTATTTTCTAACAGCACAACCAGAGCTGTTAGCAGATCTTCAGAAGATGGGTATTGAAGTTGTTCTCCCTTCCAGTGTGGCCTTGATGGCCAGTATACAAGTTCAGTCCACCATAGTCGAGAGGATCCGGATGGCGCAGTCAGCAGATTCCAAGCTTCAGCGACTCAGAGCAGAGTGTGAGGCAGGACGAAGATCAGAGTTATGCATTCATAAGGATGGTACACTTCGACATGGTAAGCGTCTTTGTGTACCCAGCGGAGATGTCCGGCAGGAGATCATGTCAGAAGCGTACAGTTCGCAGTATTCCATACATCCCGGTAGTACGAAGATGTACCGTGATATCCGGCAGCATTTCTGGTGGAATGGCATGAAGCGGGAGATAGCTCGGTTTGTCTCTCGATGTTTGGTTTGCCAACAAGTTAAAGCTGAACATCAGAGACCGGCTGGACTTCTTCAGCCCTTACCGATTCCAGAATAGAAGTGGAAGCATGTGACCATAGATTTTGTGACTGCACTACCTAGATCCCCAGCTGGTAGAGATGCTATCTGGGTTATAGTTGACAGGCTCACGAAGGTAGCTCACTTCCTTCCGTTCAGAGTTGGTCAGTCGACGGCTCAGTTAGCAGAGATGTACCTCAGGCAGATTATTAGATTGCATGGTGTGCCAGTCAGTATCACCTCGGACCGAGATTCAAGATTTACGTCGCACTTTTGGCGTAGCTTGCAAGAGAGTTTGGGAACTCATCTCCAGTTCAGTTCAGCATATCACCCGCAGACAGATGGCCAGTCAGAGCACACGATCCAGACTCTTGAAGACATGTTGCGGTCTTGCACACTTGACTTCGGTGGTTCATGGGAAGATCACTTGCACCTGGTGGAATTCTTGTACAATAACAGTTTCCAGGCCAGTATCCAGATGGCACCGTTCGAGGCACTGTATGGTAGGAAGTACAGATCCCCGCTAGCCTGGAATGATGTTGGAGAGAGACAGATGCTCGGTCCAGAAATGATTGCCCAGACAGTTGAAGTGGTCAGGCGAGTCAGAGATCATCTTCGAGTTGCCCAAGATCGCCAGCGCCATTGGGCCGATTCTCATCGGCGCCCTCTCGAGTTTTCGGTCGACGATCATGTATTCCTGAAGATTTTGCCTAACCGTGGCGTCATTCGTTTAGGCGTACGGGGCAAGCTTAGTCCTAGGTATATAGGACCGTTTGACATTCTGGAGCGAGTAGGAGATGTATCCTATCGTCTCGCTCTTCCACCGTTGCTGAGCGTGGTGCATGACGTATTCCATGTATCCCAATTACGACGGTATATCCCGGACCCGAGCCACATCCTGGATCATTCAGAATTGGTTGTTGGTACCAACCTTTCGTATGAGGAGAGGCCCGTGTCTATATTGGACCGAAGAGAGAAGATCCTTAAGAACAAGACTATCAAGTTAGTCCGAGTTGCTTGGGGTCATCACTCTTTGGGGGAGTCAATGTGGGAGCGTGAGGATGATATCCGATCGCGATATCCCGACTTGTTTGACTCGTGAGGTATAAAGTTTTTCTTATGCCTCATGCCTTCAATTCCTTGCTTGAATGAGTGATTGTATGCCTAGTTATAGCTTGCATGTGATTAATGTAGCTTGTCATTGCTCCTCTAACCTCTTGATTAAATTTCGAGGACAGAATTCTTTTAAGGTGGGTAGAGTTGTAATGCCTGTGGTTCGTATTACGTATTTCTGGAATACGTGTACGTATTTATTCTTATATTGCATGATTCCTTGTTTAGTTTTCTTCATGGCTTGGCTTGGTTTATTCTTGGCCCGGGTTGGCTTGGTTCGGTTGGAATTATTTTGGTTCATCATGAACCATGGATAAACCCCCTACCTACCACCACCTTTGATATTTATTGCCATTTCTTCTTTCTCTCTCTTCATTACTCATCTTCTTCTTCTCCATTACTTCCTTACCTACCAAAGAGAGGGAGAGAGAGGTCTAGGCAAGTGCAACTTGCTTCCACAAGAGAGCTTATTTTATTGTTCCATTAGCTTCTTCTCATTTTTCTAAGACACATTAGAACTTGTCATTTTCTATTTTGAGGCCTTAATTTTTGTAGATCTAAAATTTGTTATTCTCGGATTTTGGTGGTTTTGATCTATCAAACTTCTTGGTTTTCAAGTTTTGATGGTTCCATATTGTAGAGAATTTTATTCTACCCAATTTTGACCTTTGAAAAGCTGGATTTGGACTTATTTTGACCAAGTTATGGACTTTTGAAGCTTTGGGTTCAACCATGGAGTTTCTGCTGATTTGGAGAAGACAGTGAGCAGTGCACGAGCTTTTTAGCTTGTGCCACTGAGTTGCGCACGCTCTTTAGCGCAGCGCAGTCCCCCTATGCTGCCTTTTGGGAGCGTATGACTCGCATACGCTTGCTTGCTTGACAAGGAGTCGTATGGAGTACATACGCTGCCTTTTGGGAGCATATGACTCGCATACGCTCGCTTGCTTGACAAGGAGTCGTTTGGACCCCCTACGCTGCCTTTTGGGAGCGTATGACTCGCATACGCTCGCTTGCTTGACAAGGAGTCGTATGGAGTACATACGCTGCCTTTTGGGAGCGTATGACTCGCATACGCTCGCTTGCTTGACAAGGAGTCGTATGGAGTACATACGCTGCCTTTTGGGAGCGTATGACTCGCATACGCTCGCTTGCTTGACAAGGAGTCGTATGGACCCCCTACGCTACCTTTTGGGAGCGTATGACTCGCATACGCTCGCTTGCTTGACGAGGAGTCGACCCCATACGCTGCCTTTTGGGAGCGTATGACCTGAGCGTAGCCTGACTTGAGCGTAGCCTGATTACCCTTGATCTTCTATAGCCTTGTATATTGATATTTTATTAGATGTTTAACGTCCATTTTATATCCTTACGCCTTTTGTCCTGAACTTGATAATCATAAATTTACTTGATATATTTGTAATTGATAATTGAGCATGACGTAATAGTGACCCGTAGTGGTGCACTCCCGACATAATAACCTGATATGACCTGATAGTGGCCCATCGTGGCGCACTCCTGACAAGTACACTTGGCATGATAACCTAGCATGATTATCTCGAATAGCTGTTGCGACGGCTACCTGACATGACATGACCTGTATAATTAATCTGGACACCGTGGGCGATTGTGTTTGTATAAATAAACCAGTCCTGTCTTGCATCATGTCTAGGACAGGGACTCCTGAGTACCACGGTCAGGAGTACCTACTAAAATGGACTAAGGCTAATAACTAGATTAATACATTAGTCATGACGAGATTTTCCAGCTACAGGCAATCCCGTTACCTGGGCACGCCTTGGGATCTGTAGCCTGCCGTCGAGTAGGGCACATTTCCAGCACACTGTCATGTGTTGCACCCTTCAAGCTACCTAAGGGTACATTCGTTTCCTGGACGATGTATCCACCTGAATTCAACTCTAATCTTTTAACCCGGGTAACCTGGATGGTCTGCAGGGCTTATGGCTGTGGAATAATCTCACTGCATCTTGTTAGTAATTAGGCTTTTGACAACCCTAGTTAGTTAAAGTATCAAGCCGTAATTCTTGCTTGGCCGTGAAGTGATTGGACGGAGTCTAACCAGTCTAGTCTTGCCCTGATCCTGTTCCAGATTATTGAATGACCAGAATGCTTGTATTTATTTTACTGATAAAGGGTGAGAATTCCAAGTTCTGTTCAGACGAAGGGTTACAACCCCGGTCCTTGTTTGGTTTACGGGTTGTAACCTGGTTATCTGAATAGTTCCATGGTTATCTCGTCGTATATCATCCTGGTGTATTTTCTTTATTTCCAGTTCTTACTTTTATTTATATCTTGTGCTGATTGCTGGTTTTAGTTCTTAAGTGAAGCTTCCTTTGTGGCACTTGCTCTTTCTGGGGTCTGACCCAGCTGGTTTTGTGTGGCCAGATTTCGGAGCAACTCCAGAGGATCTACCGACCTTCCAGCCAGATGGTGAACACTAGAAGGAATCCTGGCAACGAGTGGGTTATTTTTGGCTCTCCCACTCTATTGTAAAAATATTCTTTTGAGGCGTTTAGCCGACGAGCACCTGTTTAGCTCGATTGCACTTACTTACTGTCTGCCTACGGGCTGTAACATGATTAACAGATCCTAGGGTTGATCATGTATGACTAAACTCTTGCTAGTCCTAACATTTTGTAACGACTAGCTTTATGATCCCCTGAATATGTAATGTTTGGGACGCCTTACTATTGTATATTTAATGATCATACATCTTGTGACTTTTACTTACTTGCTTGTGATTGAGACACTAGGCTTGTTCATGACCTTAAGAGACTGTTGGCTTGTAGATAAACCCTCATGTATCTAGACAGCTGTGACCGTATAGCGAGATGGATTCCATTTCATATACGTAGCTGGCTATGTCTGCCCCCGCTCTCCAGTATTCTGGTTCTGGGGCGTGACACGGATCCCCTTATCATTTCAGAAGTACTTATAAGGCACTTCTCCTCTATATACAACATGGATGAGTCCTCTTCTATGGACTTCGATTTCATTGTGTGTTCTAACCCTATATCCGAGCAAGACAACGTTCAGTTGGGAACTCCACCGAGTGATGAATATGTGAAGAAAACAATCATGAGTATGGGTTCCTTCAAGGCACCGGGACCCGTTGGTTTTCCGGCAGTGGTGTACCAGAAGAATTGGGAGGTGCTTGGAAAGGATATTTCCGAACTTGTGCAGTCCTTTTTTTACTCATGCACGGCTTCCCTCGAATCTGAATCACACGTATATCGCTCTGATTCAAAAGAAGGTCAACCCGAGCACGACAGTGGATTATAGGCCAATCGCGCTATGCAATGTGGCATACAAGGTGATATCGAAGATTCACACCAGTCGACTGAAACCGTTGATGAGTAGACTGGTCGCTCCGTACCAGAATGCCTTCTACCCGGTTGACAGATCAACGATAACATTATTATAGCATATTAACTCATTCATCTATGAAGAGTCTCCCGCAAAGAAAGAAATCATTTGCCATAAAGATCGATATGTCTAAAGCTTACGACCGTTTATCCTGGTCGTTCATTCAACAAGTTCTTCATGGTATGGGAATTAGGGGTCATGCCAATAAGTTGATCATCGAGTGTATATCGTCGTCTTCCTTCTCCATTCTTGTTAATGGTCAGCCTCAAGGCTATTTCGTTCCCACCAGAGGCATTCGCCAAGGCTGCTCGTTGTCTCCCTTCATATTCGTCCTCTGCTCAAAAGTTTTGTCAAGATTATTTGCTAAATTCGAACACGAAGGCCTCTACCAAGGTATTCGAATTAGCAGGTATGCCCCTACTATTTCCCTTCTCCTTTTTGCTGGCGACATACTAATTTTCGACAAGGTGTCTATAGAATCAATTTATACTGTGCACAATATACTTAATATATATTCAACTTGGTCGTGCCAGATGGTGAATTTTGAAAAATCAAGCATTCTGTTCAGCAAGTATGTTTCTCCCTACGAACGTGAAGAGCTATCTTCTGCTCTCCAGTTGACGTTGATGTCCAAGAAGGACATATACGTCGGTCAACCGCTGCTATTATCAAAAGCCAGATTAGCTATATTTTCACCTCTGATTGAACATTGCTCGTCGTGACTACAAGGTTGGCTTTCTAAACTGGTGTCACATGCTGGGCGCACGGCGTTGATCAAAGCCACGCTAGGCTCTATCCCCAATCGCATGTCGACTTACTTGGTGCCAAAGACAACTCTGGCTAAATTGACAAAGCAGCAGAGATCCTTCTGGTGGGGACACGACTCAGCTGTCAACAAGATGCATTTCCTGCAGGGGGGTAAGATTACCCAACCGAAGAATGAAGGGGGTCTGGGAATTAGAAAATTGGACTGGGTGAACAAATTGCTGGTTGGAAAACTTTTTTGGAGGTTTCTGGATAATCCTGATCTCCTGTGGGCTCGTCTCCTACGTGGCGTCTACTTACAAAATAGACCAATATGGTCCGTGAAGAAGTCGTGGAATGCCTCTGCATCTTGGACGAGCATATTGGAGCTGAGAAATCAAATGAAGGATGATATGTTCTGGCGCATCAGAGGTGGATGGATTAAAATTTATGAAGAACCATAGCTTCATACCCTTCCCAGGCACCGCATATCTAATAGCAGACCCAGTCCCAACGGTCCAAGACTTGTCCGGGAGCTCATGGACCCCGTCGAGAGAACGTGGAACCTTGATTTAATCCACGCCTTGTTCTCTGAGAGGGAAGCAGCGGCTATTTCAAGCATTTCCCTACGAGAAGGAGATGGCAAGGATGAACTTATTTGGACTAAAACGAAAAATGGTAAATTCTTCCCTAAATCTCTTTATGAATCATTGCGCAAACAAGCCCCGTACAGCTCATCGAACAAATGGGACAGTAGCGTATGGTGTAATCTTTCCAGTATACAGGCCATTTCTCCAAGAGTTCAGACATTTATCTGGAGACTCATGCATCAAAGCCTTCCTTTACTCGACTCTTTAAATAAGAGACTTCGACATAGCAGTAATCTCTTTCCATTTTGCCTTGATCATGTGGAGAATGCTAATCACATCTTCCTCCAATGTAGTGTGTCGAGCGCGGCAAGGTTTGCAAGCTCTATAGGCTTGAGAGTTAATAACCAACTTGACAACTTTATTAATATATATTTTGTAATATTGATGATCCAGGTGTGTTTTAATTATTATTTTTTTGTAATTTATTATATTTTTTCCTCCACATGTGTGTTTGAATTGTATATTTTTTGTATTTTTTTTAGAGAGAAAACTCCTATGGTCGGTTTCTGGAGTTCCTAAAAGACCTACTGGAATCAGTCACTTTTTATTAGGAAAGATTTATAATTTATTAAAAAAAATTTTAATTGTTGCTAATTATCTTTATATGTGATAGACCAATTTATTGGAAAAAAAACCATTTTTTATTTGATTGCATACTTATTTCTATTGAGATTGAAATCAACTAATAGATAAACTGAGAAATAAAATATTTTGATTTTTCATTTGTCTTCAGTTATTATTATTTGTGAAAATTTATGATAATGTCATTTGATTGCATAGTGTTCGTATATAGATAAGCAAACATGCCTCCAATAAGAAAACAATTTGATGAATGTTTTTTTAGTTTGCAGAGCACTACTACACTAGAGAAGCAAACATGCCTCCTATAAGAAAAAAATTGACTGGAGCCGAAAAAAAAGCAAAAAGGAAGCAACATTAATTCAAAGTCAAGCAGGGAGTCATAACAATTCATTTATAACATATATTCTTTTGGATATTAAATTTTGTTTATTGTGTTTATTTCTTGAATTTTGGGTTGAAAATAATATATCATTATCGATAAAAATAATATAATATAAAAAATAAGTTTTAAAGGACACCACTTTTAGAGTTCGTCTCAGGTCTTAAAATCCAAAGTACGACACTGGTGATCTTGACAATTTTGTACATTCTTCCTCCTCCAACTTAAATAAATCAAAACCAATCTTGACAATTTTGTACGTTCTTCCTCCTCCAACTTAAACAAATCAAAACCAATTCATCCCCTTTCTCCAACCCAACAAAATATAGTCCTCCCCAGACAGGGCCGGCCCAAGATGATGGGTTGCCCCAGTCGGAACATACTTTGGTTGTCCCTTATTGCAAGGAGTGACACTACATAAAAAATGTGGTTATTTATTAAGATGGTAGATGACCTAATTCTCACTAGATCTTGAACTAAGACTATTTAGTTCAGTAGTACCAAATAACATAAGAACACAAATATTCTCAAGGTTTTATATGTTGATTTGGCTGGGAAGGGATCGAGTATGTACTATATAGACCCACATAGAACTGCAACTTTCTACACCTTAACTTTCCATAATAACTTTCAACTCTGTAAAGTATCAAGAAATGCTTTAAACATTTAATGGACAAACCATTGTTTCTAGGATGCTACATACAGCAGCAACCTAACAATCTCATAAAATTGTCATGCCAATATCTTTTAGGCTGAAAAGAAAATATACACTAAAAAGACAAAGCTCACATTTATATGAAGCAAACCACATGTTTGCACAACAACTGAACTATACTCAAGCAGGAGGTATCTTAAAAACCTAATTAGACAGATGATCAGATAGACCGATAGACCGGCACTGAAGCCACCATCCAAAGAAAAGTTAACCATGTTTCAAATAAAACAATACGACACTGCTACATCAAATACCATACTTTTCCATAAGTAAAGACCAACAATCTTGTATCACTACCAAAATACAGTGAATTGACGACGGACATTTAGCGACGGATATCAACCGTCGATAATAGAGACGGACGCCCGACTACAATTCGACGGTTTTTCGCCGAATGGCAGGAAATAAATTTTTTTAATTTTAATGGCGACAATCGGTCGCCAATCCGTCGCTATATCGTCGACGATATAACGATGGAAACAGTAGTCGTCGCTATGTCGTCGCTAAGTTGTCAAAAGTTGGCAGGAAAATGGCGAAAAAATTTGTGCAAAAATTCACAAACACGTAGCGACGGATATTTCCTCGGCAAGCTAAAAGAAAATAGCGACGGTCGGGCGACAGAATTTAGCCGTCGCTAATCCGTCGCTAAGTTCCCAGCCCTAGCTTAAATTGAACCGACGGAGAAAATTTTTCACTCCCCCCAAAAATTTCTCTCACCTCTCTCTTTCTCGCTTGTACGCGCGCAGGACAGACTCTCGCTCAGGTACACACCCCTCTCTCTCTCTCTCTCTTGGTAGTCGGGGCTGACGGGGGAGGCCGCGGTAGTGGGGGTGGCGGTCGGCGGTGGTGGGGGGGTCACGGAGGGGAGGGGGTAGCACAGCGTCGGGCCGGCGGTAGGGGGGTGGCGGTCGGTGGGGTTCAGCGGTGGTGGTGTTCGGCGGTGGTAGGGCGGGCGGGCGGGTGGTGGGGTTCGGCGGTGGTGGGGTTCGACGATGGTAAGGTGGGGGTCACAGGTGTGTGGGGGTAGGCGAACGGAGGTAGGCCAGGGGTGGTACGGGTGGGGTTCGACGGTGGTGGGGGTGCGGGCGGGCAGTGGGGTTCGGCGTTGGTGGGGTTCGGCGTTGGTCGGGTTCGACGGTGGTGGGGGTGGGGGTCGCGGGGGTGTGGGGTGTAGGGGAACGGAGGTATGCCGGTGGTGGTGCGGGTAGGGTTCGGCTGTGGTGGAGGGCTGGCGGTCGGTGGGGTTCGGCCCAAGAACTGATATAAAAATCAGTCAAAGACTGATATACAAATCAGTCCAAGAACTGATATAAATCAGTTCATGACTGATACAATCAATCCAAGACTGATACCCAATTAGTCCATAACTGATCTCTAATTCAGTCCATGACTGATTTCAAATCACCCTTCCTGTTGCCTTTCAAACACTCAGGTAACTGCCCCTATATCCATCTACTATTTTATCTGTTCACTCCCACTTCTTTTCACTCCACTCTAACACACAACACACTCTAGTAAATATGGGTAGGTGAATAAGGCTTTGGCGTCAAAGCACGGGATGACGTCGGATCACGAGCCGAGGCCCCTCATCCAGGTAACGCTGAACCTACAAGGGCCCTTACTAAATGTTGTCTGTCCCATACGCCTACTAATTATCTTCCCCTGCCCCTTGGAATTGTACAAGTCGTATCCGCCACTTGAACATTCCAACTCTCAATGCATAGTCATAATAACTAGACACATCCTAACCATTCTATGTACCAGGACACGAACCCTTGCATCGATGATCAGTCGAATGCGCAAGCCCGTGCCATGGTATGAACCCACTCAGTGCCGTGTCGTAACACGTGTCAAGGTCATGGGAATCATGACTATGATTCCACAACTTAGGAATGTCACCTAAGACTAAGTCAAGTACATGAGACTCGATGACGATGCCGTCATCGACTGTATCCGAGACATCTCATGGACACACAAGTACGTCCACTCTAGCAAGTGAACATAATATAAATATGAAAGAATGAAATCAGTAATACAAGGCAAGGTATACTTGCCTGAAAGTCCGGGAGGCATGAGCGAAGATCCGGGCTCGTCGATCAAGATCGTATCGTCTGGTGTACCTACAAATACAACAACCACGACTTACGATACGCTAAACAAATATTCATGATTTACATTTATTCACACACAAAGTAAAGGGTAGGTATATACGTACTTATATATAAATATATATATATATATATATATATATATATATATATATATATATATATATATATATATATATATATATATATATATATATATATATACTAAGTTACCTATTTGCAAGGGAACACACAAGTTTTACATATAAAAAGAATATATACATAAGTATATAACATATATATATATATATATATATATATATATATATATATATATATATATATATATATATATATATATATATATATATATAACATAAAAATATATATATATATAACATATAAAAAAAATATATATATATATATAACATATAAAAAGAATATATACATAAGTATATAACATATATATATATATATATATATATATATATATATATATATATATATATATATATATATATATATATATATATATATATATACAAGAATATTTATAAAGAAATTATATATAATAATTTTACATGTAAGAAAATATACAAACAAGTTGTATTATAAAACGTGCATATACAAGTAGGAATTTATGTACACTAGTCTATATTTGAAATCATATATATACATACACGAGTATACATAGAGCATATATATAGAAGTATATGTATGTGAAGGAAAAATATATATAAGGATATTGCATACATGCATAGAAAAGTAAGTATATACATGTATATATACATTTGTATATATGGAAGAGTATATATATATTTCTACATATATTTCTACATATGTATACATATATATTTCTACATATGTATACATAATGAGGCTAAGAGTATATATATGTATATTTGTACATGAAGAAATAAAGTGTATTTACATGGAAGAGTATATGTATATATACACATATATACATAAAGAGACTAATAGTATATATATATTTTATATTTTTTTATATATATATATTTTATATATAAATATATATATATATATATATATTTTTTTTAATATTTATATATATATATATATATATATATATATATATATATATATATATATATATATATATATATATATATATATATACGAAAAAGTGTATATATACATATAAGGAGTATACATATATATTTGAAAAAGTGTATATATACATATCTATGATAGAGCACCATTTATATTGATATATACATAATGTAACCATTTGCATATATGTGTGAACCACTTGCATATGGAGATATTTATGAGCTATCTATGTGTCTATTTATATGAACCATTTGAACATAGATTAATACATGAAACCATCTACATGTATACTAACCATTTGATATATAAATAAACCCATTTGACATCATCATCAAACTATGACCTAGGAAATGAATACACCAACAAAAATATGAATAAAATAAATAATAAAAATAAATTAAATAATAATGAGTCTCAGATATGGTCCAATCGTCAACTAGGCTAATGTCTCAACGTCGGGACGAAGCCGGTTTCGTTTGCACTTAGCCGGGGCCCATTGACCGATACGGTCGTCGCCCAAAACCAAAGTATTTAATATATTTCCGAAATCCATTTTAAAATTATTTTTTAAATATAATTAGATTTACGGAAAAATCCGGCAGCATCTCCTCTGTGTTTTTTTGTCAACCCAAAAACTGGGAAATATGCCAATAATTTTTCCTGCAAATCCCAAACCAGGGAATCCCAAAATATATATATGAAAATAACCACAAACATTCCAAATATTAATTCGGGACGACCCGAAACGAATTCGGAAGTTCGAAACCAACCAAAACATCACAGCACGCTACCAGAAAAATCTGAAAACCCAAAATATTAGAAATCCATTTTCCGAAAAGTTTCGAAAAAGCAAAACAACCAACAGAACCTTTCCGAAGGTTCCGAAACCACGACGTTGCTAAAAACCGAATTCCCGAGAGGGAATCGGGGACCAATCTCATCACAGACAGAAAGAAAATGGGACGGGACAGGGGTTATACCTTGGGTTGCTCGGCTAGAGCTCTCAGATGCAAAATTATAGAAATAAAGAGATCCGAAATGCGACAGAAAATTCGAGACTCTGCTGGACAGGGCTGTCCAGAACAGCAGAAACGTCTCGGGGTGCGCCGGGGAACAGCGTCCGCGTGCTATGGCAGGAAAAACCACGGGGTCAGCGCTGATGGGGTCGGCGCGGAGGCCGAGAGGCGCTGGAAGGGGCGCACGGCGTTGGGGGTCGGCCGGAGGTGCGCCGGGGAGGGCCGCACAGGGTCGCGCGCCGGGGAGGGCGCCGCTGGGGGCTGGCGAAGGGGACGGAGGGGGTCGGCCGCACGGCGTCGGGCGTGGGGCGCCGCTGGGGGCTCGGGGACGGTACGGCTGGAGGAGGCCGGCGGTCGGGGGTCCGGGCTCGGGAAGGGGTGAAGGGGGTCTGAGGGAGAGGGAAGCTTGGGGGAGAATGGGGGGAAGTAGAGGAGATGGGGTTTGTGTGTGGAGAGGATGATGATGGGGGTTTTGTTCTTCTAGAGAGAGTGATGGGGTTGATCGTGGGATGAAGAGTATGGGGAGTTATAAGGAGAAAAGAGATGGATGCTGTAGTTGGTGGAAGTGATTGTAGGAGAGAAAGTTAAGGAGAAGGGAGTGTACGTGGGTGGGTTGCTGGTCCAAATTGGACCAGCTCAAAGATAATATTTTTTTTAAAATAAAAGAATTCAGGATTTCAAAAATAAATAGGATTGGGTCTGGGTTCGGGAGTCGGGTCCGGGCTCGAGTCTGGTCCGACAAACAAAAAGCCATGTTTAATATTTTCGAAATTGATTTTTTTTTTAAAAACAAAAATGATACTAATAATAATAATAATAATAATAATAATAATAATAATAATAATAATAATTACACTATAAAACTGGGTTTCACAATCTTTCCTCCTTAGAAAATTTCGTTCTCGAAATTTAAAGTCAGGGTTAGGGGTTACCTTAAGTCTCAAACAGGTACGGGTACTGCTCCCGCATCTGGTCTTCTCGCTCCCAGGTCGACTCGCCTGGTGAGTTGTGCCGCCACATGACTCTGACTATCGGCGTCACAGAGTTCCTGGTTCTCCTCTCGCCTCTATCCAAAATTGCCACTGGCTTCTCCGGCACTGTGAGGCTGGGTCCAATCTCCAGCTCTGAATGGTCCAAGATGTGGCTCGGGTCCGGGATGTAGCGTCTCAGCTGTAAAACATGGAAGATGTTGTGGACGCCTTCGAGACTTGGGGGTAAAGCCACCCGATAAGCCACTTCTCCAATCCTGTTAAGTACTTCAAATGGTCCAATATACCTGGGGCTTAACTTTCCTGCTCTGCCGAAACGAATGGTTCCTCTGGTAGGAGAGATCTTCACAAACACATTGTCGCCTTCCTCAAACTCCAAAGGACGTCGGCTGCTATCGGCCCAATGCTTCTGTCTGTCTTGGGCAATCCTGAGCTTGTCTTTGATCATTCTCACTTTCTCTGCTGCATCGGTCACCATCTCAGGTCCAAGCAATACTCGTTCTCCGACGTCGTCCCAAGCAAGTGGAGTGCAGCAACGACGTCCATAGAGTGCCTCGAATGGTTTCATACCGATACTAGCTTGGTAGCTGTTGTTGTAGGAGAACTCTACCAAGTGCAAATGGTCTTCCCAAGACCCTCCAAATTCTAAGACGCAGGATCTCAGCATGTCTTCTAGCGTCTGGATTGTATGCGGTGCTGAACTTCAGTTGGGTTCCCAAGCTGTCATGCAAACTCTTCCAAAAGTGAGAGATAAATCTAGTATCTCTGTCAGATACGATACTTACCTGAACTCCATGAATCCGGTAGATGTGCCGCATGTACAGTGCTGCCAACTTCTCGGTGGATAAACCAACCTTGAAGGGGATAAAATGAGCTGACTTCGTTAGTCGGTCCACGATAACCCAAATGGCATCCTTCCCTCCTTGGGATCGAGGCAGTCCCGATACAAAATCCATCGTTATGTGCTCCCATTTCCATTCTGAAATGTCAAGCGGCTGCAATAATCCTGCTGGTCTTTGTCTGCTAGCTTTAACTTGCTGACAAATTAAACATCTAGCCACATACCTGGATACGTCCTTCTTCATTCCGTACCACCATACTATAGTACGCATATCCATGTACATTTTGTTGGCTCCAGGATGTATGGAATACTGCGACTGGTGCGCTTCTCGCATCAGCTCGTTCCTCAGTTCGGCAGTTGGTACGCAAAGCCTCGTACCATTCTTCAGTGCTCCATCGCTGGCGATTGAGAATCCTTCAAGTGTCCCTGCTAGTACTTGGTCTCTGAGTTTGCAAAGCGTCTCGTCTTGGAATTGTGCCTCCTTGACTCTGTCCATCAGACTCGAACGTACTTGTAACTGCATCAATGATGATTCATCTCCTGGTATGATGGCTTCTCTTACAAGTTTCTTCATCTCTTCTTCGGGCATTACAATTTCTAATCCAAGCTTCTCCATGTCCTCCAGCAAATGACGCTCCTTGGTCAAGAACATCGCCATCGGGTATCGACTAAGTACATCTGCAACAACATTAGCCTTACCCGGATGATACTGCAGGCTGATGTCAAAATCCTTCATCAGCTCCAACCATCATCTATGTCTCATGTTCAGCTCCTTCTGAGTGAAAACATATTTCAGACTTTTGTGGTCTGTAAATATTTCTACATATTTCTACTCTATCCATACAGGTAGAGCTTCCATAGCTTCAAAACAAATATCACCGCTGCCAGCTCCAAATTATATGTGGGATAGTTCTTCTCATGAGTCCGTAATTGCCCAGATGCATAAGCAATTACTTTCTCGTGTTGTTGAAGAACGCAACCCAATCCCTTACCGGAAGCATCACTATAGATTGAGAAACCGCCGGTACCTGCGAGTAGCGCAAATATCGGCGTTGTTGTAAGCCTCTTCTTCAGTTCCTCAAAAGCTGACTGGCAAGCTTCAGACCAAATGAATTCCTCGTTCTTCCTGGTGAGCTTCGTCATTGGTTCAGCAATCGTAGAGAAATCCTTCACGAACTTCCGGTAGTAGCCAGCCGAACCCAAAAAGCTTCTGATCTCTGCAACCGAGCTTGGTGCAGTCCACTTCTCAATAGCAGCTATCTTCTTTGGATCCACCGAAATTCCTTTTCCTGTGACAACATGGCCCAAAAATTCCACTTTGTCTAAAAAGAATTCGCATTTGGATAGCTTACCATAGGGCTTCTCCTTCCTCAAGGTACTGAGCACTTTTCTCAGGTGCTCTTCATGCTCTTCCTCAGTCTTTGAGTAGATCAATATGTCATCGATAAAGACAACAACAAACTGATCCAGATATTCATGAAAAACCTTATTCATGAGGTTCATGAATATCGTAGGAGCATTCGTCAGTCCAAACGGCATGACCAAGAATTCAAATTGTCCATACTTGGTGTTGAACGCCGTCTTGGGAATATCCTTCTTCCCAACCTTGATATGATGGTAGCCTGATCTGAGATCTATCTTTGAAAATACCTTGGCTCCACTAAGTTGATCAAACAGGTCGTCGATCCGGGACAGAGGGTACTTGTTCTTGATAGTAATGTTGTTCAGCGCCCGGTAGTCAATACACGTCCGCACGGTTCCATCCTTCTTGGGTACGAACAAAACTGGTGCTCTCCAGGGTGAAGCCCCGTCTCTGATAAATCCTTGTGCCTTCAGCTCGTCGATCTGATCCTTCATCTCCTTTGCCTCCTTAGGGTTGACTCTGTAGCATCCCCGAGAAATAGGAAAAGAGACGGGTACTAGATCGATGGTGAATTCCATACCTCGATCCAGCGGCAATCCTGGAAGACTATCTGGAAAGATGTCCATAAATTCCGCGATGATAGGGTGAGGAGGCCCGGGTTCTTCGGTGATTGAGGAGTAGGTAACACTCTTCATGTCTTCCGGAGCTCGAGAGATTTCAAACTCTGGTTCTCCTGGTGGACTGAAGATGACACATCCTCGGTGACAATCTATCAGCGCATGCTGTTCACTTAACCAGTCCATCCCAAGGACTACATCATAGTTGGACAGGGGCATCACTAGTAAGGGTGTTAAGAACTGATGGCCTGAGATAGTTATGGGACAGTTACAAGCCTCAGTGATGGGTATAGGTCCACCACCAGTCATAACTCTACTAATCACCTTGCTAAGTCCCGTATCTAGGTGGTGTACAGAAATAAACTCTGATGATATGAAACTATGTGATGCACCCGAATCAAATAATGCTAGAGCAGGATGTGAAAACACATAAATGGAACCTGTGATGACATTAGCGGTGGGTTCCTGTTCTGGTTCCTGCTCATCAGCTGTTAGGGCAGAAGCTCGCCCGGTCTTCTGGTGGTGTTGTCCGAACCGTTGCTGCTGAGTGGGTAGGGGAGCTCTTTGTTGAGTTGCTCCGGTTCGGTGGACTGATGAGGGACAGTCCCTCACTTGGTGGGTGGCATACCCAAAGACTAGGTAGTGTCCTAGCTTCTTCCTGTATATGTTCGACTGATATCCTGGCCTCTTGCAAAAATCATACACAGGGATCTGCTTCTGAGGTGCTCTGTCATTTGTCCTTGCCTGATGGTGCTGGTGCTGGTGGTGCGAAGGCATGTTGTTGTTGTTGGGCCTCTTCTGGTTACCCTGGAAGTTGCTAGTTCTAGGATACTCCCTCTTGAATCGAGAAGGTTGGCTCTTCTTCACGTCCTGAGCTCGTATCAGGATCCTCTCATATGTCTTGGCGCCACCTGCGATCACAGGGGTGCGAACCTCTTCTCTTAATCCATACCTGAATCGTTCAGCACGATCCTTGGGGCCAGCAACCAGGTTCTGGGCAAAGTGGCTAAGTCGGTCGAACTCTGCCGCATACTCGCTGACCGTCATATTCCCTTGCTTCAGGTCCTAGAATTTTCTTTCCATATCTCGCATCTCAGATGTTGGAAAGAACTTTCTGCGGAACAGCCTCTTGAAGGTGTCCCAGTCGAGCTGCTTGTCCTGGAGTCGAGGTTCATTCCGATACCAGGTGCTCGCCACATCTTGTAGCTGGAGTACTACTGCTTCGGTCTTGAGGTCCTCTGGGAGTCGAGCGACGCTCAAGAGACGCTCCATACTGTCTAGCCATTCATCGGCGTAGATGATACCCTTGGTTCCTTTGAAAGGTTGAGGGCCTTGCTTCTTAAAGCTCTCTATATCTCCAACCTTCATGTAATAATACGCCTCTAATCAAAAGAATGGCCTTTAATGATATAAATCTTAACTCCTAAATTATGCTTACCTTGGCAGGTCGTGGCTCCGATGAAGTGGTTCCTCCTCTTTCGAGGGCAGCCATAGCCACATTGTGGGCATTTTCCATGCCTTCTCTCATGATCGCGGTCTGCTCGCGATGGGCTGTAGCTTGGGCTACAGTCTGTTCTCGATGAGCTTCCGCTTGGGCTCTCTGGACTTCGAGCACTCCACGTAGCATGCCCACTAGATCAGTGGGATCCACGGACACTGGTGGGGCAGCTGGTGTGGACACTACCGCAGGGGTCTACGGCTCAGCCCGGGGAAGTGTAGGGTTCGCCGCTTGAGAAGTAGTGGCATAAGCGCCGTGGAGTGCTGGAGATTGATAGGGACGGTCGGTCAACTGCAACGGTAAAGGGTCTGGACGTGCTGGAGGGAGATGGGATGTATTCAGATGATGACACCTCATCGCCAGCAGGGGTGGTCTTTTCCTTTGTTATAATCTGAAAGGTTTAGGGTACAAACAAAAGCAAGGTATCCTACCAGTCTATAATCAAATAAAAATATTTATTTATATATAATTCGGACCTATGTTGTGACAAATCAATGTTCTAGTGTTCTAATTGTTTCTAGGTATGTTTTCCTAAGTTGTTGTATTTGGACCTGCATGGGCCACCACTAAAAACATGTCACGACCCGATCCCAACTACTTGGGTCGAACCGGATCATGCCCAGCCTGCACCGTTGTTGAAACGGCAGCAGTAAGCTGTTCCATTAGCAGGTAACCATAACAACAACATCTATATTTTTCACAACTCAAATTCGGGAAATGAAACTTTATTAAACTTTAAAATAAATACAACTGGAATTTAAATGTACTGAAATAAATATTGAATTCAAACAAACAGAATTTCAAATAAACAACAAAGCTGGAAAAGGAAAAGCTAGCTAATCAGTCGGCTCATCGGCCTCAGTCCCAACGTCCTCCAATGGGGACTCTGGTAACACTACAGGGTACAGAACAGGGTCGTAGTAACTGCTGTATAACAGCTCAGCATCCTCAATGTCCCCTAAAAATGTATCTCCAGTCTGGAGGGAGCAAAGTACAAATCATGCTAATTTAAACAGTTAAAATAAATAATAGAATCATGCATTTTTAAACAGTTTAGAAATGAATAGTTTTCAGCAGTAAAACAGTGTGGTTTGAATAGGCAATGAATATGACCGGCTTGGGTTGTACAGTTGTATCCTATTGATACGATTCGACTTATCCCCGTGTGTATGAGGGGTAAGCTAATACAGTTCTAAGTTACAGTGGATGTGGTCATAAACATTACACTATTCCTCCAGTCCCCAATCAGTTACAGTAGTTACAGTCAGTACTTTCAGGAAGAGTTTCGTGTTTGCATCGTGGTTTAAACTTGCAGTAAAATGATTATTAAAATAACTGTAAACTAACACAAACTATACTTGCCTCTAAATAGACTGGACTGGAGTGGATGAAGACTTCGGGATAGGAATTTAGGATCGTCCTCGAATTCCTACATTCGAGAAATTGACTTAGAATCCAGGGTTACCAATCTAACTACGCTAGTCGAAATCTCTAATTGTGTCCTAATCCATTTTAATTCTTTATTAATAAAACACGAACAAAAACACGATTATTGGTGCGTTGAATTTATAACGAGGGAAAGATCGTTTAAACTTTGTATTTTGGAAAACTCGTCGATACCAATTTAGTTGATTAAAACTTTGTATTTCTGTAATTATAAATATAAAACTAAATTTCTTATTTTAGTGAAAAATACATGATCGTTGTTTAAATATTAAAACTTGCAGATTTTATTGTGAGAAATCTTTATTAATTTTCTATATGAAAATAACTATTATTAGATTTACGCGTATGATATAAAAACTTGCAAAATCAGCAAATAACCAAAATTCTACACTACGAATTTACAAGTTACAGAACCAACAACCAGCTGGGCTTATGCCCATTACAATTTATTTACATAAATTAAAATAAAATAAAAACGGTCGTTAGTTCTAAACTTCCTATAATTTAAATATGAATAAAATAAATAATAAAAATAAATTAAATAATAACGAGTCTCAGATATGGTCCAATCGTCAACTAGGCTAATGTCTCAACGTCCGGGGGAAGCCGGTTTCGTTTGCACTTAGCCGGGGCCCATTGACCGATACGGTCGTCGCCCAAAACCAAAGTATTTAATATATTTCCGAAATCTATTTTAAAATCATTTTTAAAATATAATTAGATTTACGAAAAAATCCGACAGCATCTCCTCTGTTTTTTTTTGTCAACCCAAAAACTAGGAAATATGCCAATAATTTTTCCTACAAATTCCAAACTAGGGAATCCCAAAATATATATATATGAAAATAACCACAAACATTCCAAATATTAATTCGGGACGACCAGAAACGAATTCGGAAGTCCGAAACCAACCAAAACATCACAGCACGCTACCGAAAAAATCCGAAAACCCAAAATATTAGAAATCCATTTTCCGAAAAGTTTCGAAAAAGCAAAACAACCAACATAACCTTTCCGAAGGTTCCGAAACCACGACGTTGCTAAAAATCGAATTCCCGGGAGGGAATCGGGGACCAATCTCATCACAGACAGAAAGAAAATGGGACGGGACAGGGGTTATACCTTGGGTTGCTCGGCTAGAGCTCTCAGATGCAAAATTATAGAAATAAAGAGATCCGAAACGCGACGGAAAATCCGAGACTCTGCTGGACAGGGCTGTCCAGAATAGCGGACACGTCTCGGGGTACGCCGGGGAACAGCATCCGCGTGCTAGGGCACGAGAAACCGCGGGGTCAGCGCTGATGGGGTCGGCGCGGAGGCCGGGAGGCGCTGGAAGGGGCGCACGACGTTGGGGGTCGGCCGGAGGTGCGCCGGGGAGGGCCGCACAGGGTCGCGCGCCGGGGAGGGCGCCGCTGGGGGCTGGCGAAGGGGGCGCAGGGGGTCGGCCGCGCGGTGCACCGCTGGGGGGCTCGGGGACGGCGCGGCTGGAGGAGGCCGGCGGTCGGGGGTCCGGGCTCGGGAAGGGGTGAAGGGGGTCTGAGGGAGAGGGAAGCTTGGGGGAGAATGGAGGGAAGTAGAGGAGATAGTGTTTGTGTGTGGAGAGGATGATGATGGGGGTTTTGTTCTTCTAGAGAGAGTGATGGGGTTGATCGTGGGATGAAGAGTATGGGGAGTTATAAGGGAAAAGAGATGGATGCTGTAGTTGGTGGGAGTGATTGTAGGAGAGAAAGTTAAGGAGAAGGAAGTGTACGTGGGTGGGTTGCTGGTCCAAATTGGACCAGCTCAAAGATAAATTTTTTAAATAAAAGAATTCAGGATTTCAAAAATAAATAGGATTGGGTCTGGGTTCGGGAGTCGGGTCCGGGCTCGAGTCTGGTCCGAAAAACAAAAAGCCATGTTTAATATTTTCGAAATTGATTTTTAAAAAAACCCAAAAATGATACTAATAATAATAATTACACTATAAAACTGGGTTTCACAGGAGGAGGCAAAGGAATCTCCTGCTGGATCGGTGCCGGTGAAGTCTGACCCTCCTGGTGAGTTGGTGCAGGCTGAGGTGCAGGTTCCACGTGATTCGGTGGAGTCGATAGGAAGGTTGTAACATGTCCCGCAATCTGGTCCGCTCATGGAGCTGGAGTCATGTCGTCACTGGGCTCGGTGTCAGATGTTGAGCCAACGCCATAAGTCGCGCGTCCACTGTACAAATTCATCTATCTGAAATAGACAGAATTTTATTACAAAAGGGACAGAAGGAAGTAGGATATAAGGAAATCAATAATTGAATACGAGTTAAGGTTCAAAGGCGATAATCACAAGTGGATGAGATCCTAACACTGCTAATCCTAATCGCAGGCTCGAGTCGGCACAGTAACGTAATCGAAACGATAAACGAGACCTGCATGGGCCACCACTAAAACTATGTCACGCCCCGCTCCCAAAACATATGGGATTAGGACATAACTTGGCCAGCTGATATGACCTAGAGTGAGCTGCCCAATTTAATGGACTCACTTATGCGTACTATGCTGTAAAAATAACTCTACTACAAAGGCAAGTGGTAACATCTAGATCTCATCCATAGAAACAAAGAAAGTAATGCTGAAATATAAAACTAAAAATAACATGGAGTCTGAAATAAATACAACTGAATAGTCCGGAGGGTACAAGTCCACAGAGTACAACACTGAATGAAAATACTGAAAACAGAAAGATAAATAGTCATAAGCATCGACTAACTAGATAATGATGCTCATAACCTAAACAACACCATACCCTGAGTCAAGGAAACTCGTCAAGAAGCACCTCGTCGTCTTCTGCAGCAAGTCCTATCTCAAGTCCCGGCTCGCACCCAGTCAACTGCAAGTGTCCGTATAAATCTGGAAAGCAACCAGGTCCTCAGGGGACATAGCAAGATACAGAGAAAATATGCCATAAAGTAATACTGAATAACTGTAAAGGGTGAACTAACCAGCTAAGTGAATACACTTTAAAGACAATCCTATTAGATATGGGTAGGTGAATAAGGCTTGGCGTCGAAGCACGGTCCGACGTCGGATCACGAGCCGAGGCCCCTCATCCGGGTAACGTTGAACCTACAAAGGCCCTTACTGAATGTTGTCTGTCCCAAACGCCTACTAATTGTCTTCTCCTGCCCCTCAGAATTGTACAAGTCGTATCCGCCACTTGAACATTCTGACTCTCAATGCATAGTCACAATAACTAGACACAGCCTAACCATTCTATGTACCAAGATACGAACCCTTGCATCGATGATCAGTCGAATGCGCAAGCCCGTGCCATGGTATGAACTCACTCAGTGCCGTGTCGTAACACGTGTCAAGGTCATGGGAATCATGACTATGATTCCACAACTTAGGGATGTCACCTAGGACTAAGTCATATACATGAGACTCGATGACGATGCCGTCATCGACTGTATGCGAGACATCTCATGGACACACAACTACGTCCACTCTAGCAAGTGAACATAATATAAATATGAAAGAATGAAATCAGTAATACAAGGCAAGGTATACTTGCCTGAAACTCCGGGAGGCGCGAGCGAAGATCCGGGTTCGTCGATCAAGATCGTATCATCTGGTGTACCTACAAATACAACAACCATGACTTACGATGCGCTAAATAAACATATATATATATAACATATATGTATACTAAGTTACCTATTTGCAAGGGAACACACAAGTTTTACATATAAAAAGAATATATACATAAGTATATACATACGAGGACATATATATACATGAATATGTACAAGAATATTTATAAAGAAATTATGTCTAATAATTTTACATGTAAGAAAATATACATACAAGTTGTATATATAAAACGTGCATATACATGTAGGAATTTATGTACACTAGTCTATATTTGAAATCATATATATACATACACGAGTATACAAAGAGCATATATATAAAAGTATATGTATATGAAGGAAAAATATATATAAGGATATTGCATACATGCATGGAAAAGTAAGTATATACATGTATATATACATTTGTATATATGGAAGAGTATATATATATATTTCTACATATATATACATAATGAGGCTAAGAGTATATATATGTATATTTGTACATGAAGAAATAAAGTGTATTTACATGGAAGAGTATATGTATATATACACATATATACATAAAGAGACTAATAGTATATATATATATTTATATATATATATATACGAAAAAGTGTATATACATATAAGGAGTATATATATATATATATATATATATATATATATATATATATATATATAAAAGTGTACATATACATATCTATGAAAGAGCACCATTTATATTGATATATACATAATGTAACCATTTGCATATATGTGTGAACCACTTGCATATGGAGATATTTATGAGCTATCTATGTGTCTATTTATATGAACCATTTGAACATAGATTAATACATGAAACCATCTACATGTATACTAACCATTTGATATATAAATAAACCCATTTGACATCATCATCAAATTACGACCTAGGAAATGAATACACCAACAAAACATCTACACATTTATCATTCTTATATATATATAAAGAATCATGGACACATATATAAGTAAAAGAGCATGGATAAAAGCGGGAGAGTGCACCTATGAGGGAGGTGATGGAGAGAGGGGAGGGTGGCTGCTGCAGCCGGCCTAGGAAAGTGTGCTGCCGGCCATGGGGGGGAGTAGGCTGCTGCTGGAGGCTGTGGTGGAGGGTTGTGGTGGTGGTGAAGGAGATGGTGACGGTGAGGAGAAGGTAAAGAAACAGAGGAAGGAGGAGGAGAGGTGATGTGATGGTGGTGGCTGTGGTGGTGGGGTGTTCTCGGCCAAAGGAAGGATGGGCTGTTGGTGGCGGTCGTGGTAGAGGAGAGGGACTATGGAGGGGTGGTGATGGCTGTGATGGCTTTGGAGGAGGAGGAGAGGTGGTGGGGTTGATAGAGAATGAAGGAGGAGATGGTGAAGGAGAATGATAAAAATGGAGAGAGAGGTGTTCTCGGTTTTGAAAGAGAGTGGGGGAAAATCGAGAGGAAGAGAGAGGGGAGGGGTGTCTCTTGGTCGGCTAGGAGAGTGAGGAAGGAGAGAGTGTGTGAGAGTGATGGGAGTGGTGGTGGTTTTATTTATGGAAATGAGAGAGAGTGAGAGAGTTGTTGGGTGATGGGTTTAAAAAGGGGAGTGATAGTGACATAAGAGAGAAGAGAGGAGAGAGGGGACAGTAAGAGAGAGAGAGGGGGGGCTCTCTTGGCCGGTTGGAGAGTGAGGGAGGAGAGAGAATGTGAGAGGGGGGTTTAATGAAAAGTGGGTGATTATGAAGGGTGTTGTACTTGAAAGATGTGTGTGATGGTGATAGTTTTGGTGTATGGTATTTTGTAGGGGTGTTGGTGTTGTGTGTTTGGGGATGGATGAGGGATGTTGTCATGGTGCTTGGGTTACGTCCAATGGAGTTGGGTTGGGTAACAATTGGGTTTAATTGGATCCTAGTAATTAAAATGACTTAAATTGAACACTTATAATCATGATTAAATAAATAGTACATGGGAACTCAATTGGATGGGACACAAGTGGCATGTGTGTAGTAGGCCCAAAATGGTCCGTGTCCATATCTTGGGTTGATAAGTTTGGGTCAAAATGGCGTCTCCAATTCAAGTTGGAAGTAAATGCGACTCGGTGGGGTAAATCGAGATTGGGTCAAATATCCGAAAAGTTTTGTGAAGCAAATGAAGCACAAAATGGTGTGTCTGAGTGAAACACGAAGGTCATGGGTGTACAGTGTCTCGAGTAGATCATGCATGACAAGTTGGTTTGGAGAAAATAGCTAGTCTTGTGCTTTTAAATTAAAAGTCACGGTAACGTATCGATAATGATAAAAAAATAAAAGTGGGAATATAATAATAATTAGAAAATGATTAAATGGCCTAATTTGACCCAGAAGTTCTACGATGCAAATAGAGCACAAGGGTACAAGTTTGGGTGGGACATAATATATCAACAGGAAGATAAACTTGTCTAGATCAAAACTCATGAAGAACGTTTCGAGAGGTTGACATCTCTTGCGCTCTAAAAATCAAAGTCCCAACAAGTATATTTAATTATCAAAACTAATTAAAATAAAAATATTTATCGAAAATAAATCTTTTAAAAATTTAAAATAACCCTAAAAATCCAGAGGGCTTACATAAACTCTTTAGCATAAATACGAATACATATAGATATATTCGAATCCCTGGGTTCAGTCCCCTTACTGTTTGGCTCGACTGAACCCTTCCTCTCCCCCTAGCTGCCTATGCTCTGTAATATCCAATACTGATACCCACAAAATGAAAGTAGTATCAATATGTCAATATATACCAAAATTCCTAATATATATATAAATCTTTATAACATGGTCTACACAATTCCTTATCTACAATAGAGACTCTGATACCACAAAAGACTCACTGATACTTGAATTTTCAATATACATGCACTGAGTTACTGCTTCTATTGACTGGGTTTCCCTTCACTCTCTATCAACCCACTATCCTGCTGCCAGTGCTTACTGTTGCACTAGAGAATCCATCTTTATAACATGGTCTACACAATTCCTTATGTATTCATGCAATATTCAAAAACATGTTTACAGTACATATATGTAGAGGACACACTCAAAACATCCCTCTAAATGCACACATACATATATAAGTATAGGTTTATATATACATAGGCACATATATAGGCCACACACACATGTAAACTCAAATCTAACCGTACGTTTCATGAGATATTAAGACACCTTGCCACGTATCCTATTTAGGATACACACCCAAAATCTCAACTCAAAATAGACACAAAAATCCCTTTGGGGACACGTGTCGAACACTTGGTGCTCAAACCTACGATACGCCTAAGATACTCTATCAAACCTTGTCCGAATCCTACCAAATTTTATAGACAAGCCTAAAATAGGTAGACACACCTAATTAGTGAGCTACTAGGCTAGTGTCAAGTGCCATGTGAAATGGGGCATGGACACAACATATGTAGGAGGCACGAAAAACTCCAAATTGATCCCGTGTCCAATCGTATCCAATTGTGGCCACATTGCTAGCCTCACAACACTCTAACAAATCTAATTAGGTCATCTAATAATAAATACTTGGTGTTCATTCTCGGATTTTTTTTCCAAGAATGACACAAAAACCATATGTAAAGGTCTCCAAATGATAAATTACAAATGACACTAATTTGAAATAGTTACAAGGGTTAAATACTCGGATTTTTCTTACTAATTATCTTTCTAGAGAGGAGTCTACATTTTAAGAATGCTATGTATCTTACTATTGGTTTCTTACTAATTGGCTAGGTTAGACAATTATTCCTAGAGAGGAGTGTACCCGTGTCCAAATTTGTGACTGAATTATTTGACACGTATTCGACATGATTTGCAGTATTCAGTCTAGAATTTTATCTTAATCCATCATTCCTATGTATTGTAATCTAACAAGACAAATACTCCTAGAGAGGTTTTACCACAGGTTGGCCTATTTATATGAGATGGTGTCAAATGTTGAGCTTTTATTCAGGATTTGGTGGTGTGCCCATCATTACTATGTGTTGTTATCTAGTAAGACTACTCCTACAAATGTTTTACCATAGGTTGGACTGTTTATACCAGACGGTGTCAAGTATTAAGCCTTTATTCAGGATTTGGTAACTGAATAAGCGTAGTGACATCTTTTATCCTATGTACATAGATGTTTTTCCTATGTTTGAAGATTCATTGATTTCGTCTTGGAGAAAAGTGTAATTGTGAGTGTACCTTACACTCTAAAATTCTTACATGTCTATTGAATTGCAGTCTGGCTCTTTTGATTTGGTTGGCATAATTATTTATGAGATACAACATCCACCTCCTCGACCGTATGTACTTAGTCTCAACCGTACGTACTTAGTATCTGCGATGCAATTTGGAAGTAGGTTTGTACGTGATAGGTACAAATTTCGTGTTTATGGTCTGGATTAAGATTATTCTTGTGTTCCCGAATCTGAAATGTTTCTAAAGTGTGTTTTTAGAAATAATTCAATACTCGAGACTATGCAAAATTAAATTGTCAACCTATACGTGCTCTCATTAATATTTAATGGTCTTACCAGATGGCACCCAAGACCCTAGGATCTCGTTTGAGAGAGGCACAGATAGCTGCTGAGGAGGTAGTGGTACCTCCTGCTGCTGAGGAGATAGTGGTACCACCTGCTGCTGAGGAGGTCAAGGAAGAATTTCCTCCTACTATTAAGGAGGAAGTAATTCCTAAAGCCGAGATAGCTGTGAAGGAGGAGGTGGCACCAGAGGACAGTTGTACCGGGAGTTCCAGTCATCCATCTCCTCTGGATATTGATCTTGCTGGCGTGGATCCTACTTATGCGCAGTGGCTGAGGAGGGAGATCTCTCTGCGCTTACGTAGAGGAAAATATATATATATATATATATATATATATATATATATATATATATATATATATATATATATATATATATATATATATATATGATTTTTGACCAGATTTGTTTCTGGTAGACTTATTTCTGGGTTTTACTTGGATGGTTTTACAACTCTTGATGCTTTTTATTTTCTAGACATGGTTATTTTATAGACTTGGATGTTTTTGGATGCAATTACCTAGACTTTTATTATATAGAAATTCAACGGAGGGTTGCTCCGGGTCTCATTGATGTATGTTGATTTGTGTGATATATTTGTGATAGATATTTGTATATGGTTGTGTGATGTATGTTGGTTTGTTGGTTTGTGTGAGGTGTGAAGCATATTGTGATGTTTCGATGTTTCGGATGTTGTACGAACAGGGAATGCTGTGATTTATGTAAAAAAATCAAAAAAATTTCAGTTAGCGACGGACTTGCGACTATATTGCGACGAAAGGCGACGGCTGAGTGACGGAATATTCCGTCGCAAACTGAAGAATTTCCAGTTAGCGACGGATGTCGACAGATTAGCGACATATCCCGACAGAATAGCTACAGAATATCCGTCGCCACGGTTCTAGTAGTATGAAAGATTCACAGAACCGAGTCGACGGATGTACCGTCGCTATTCCGTCGGGAGCCCGTCGACAAGTAGCGACTACCAACGACAAGTTAGCGACGGATATTGCGTATCAGATACTCTCTGATACGCAACTACCGACCATTTTAGCGACGGATACGCACTACCAAAATTTCTCGATTTAGCGACGGCCGGATCCGTCGCCAGTCCGCCTTCTCCGATTTCTCCTTGTACGCAGGGGTATCCATCATACCTAAGAGGTCCTCATAATACTCCTGTCGGATCCAATTCGGCCTCGTATGCCCCATTTTTAGGTCATGAATCATATCCCGTATCTTCTTCGAGGCAGCGCTTCTGTAGGTCCTACGGATCGCGTCCTCGCGATGGGGGGGCCACTAGTACGTCGTCTAACATAGAAATTCAATTATCACGTAATTTAAAAAATGGTTGATTAAAGAGTAACTCATAATTAACCAGAAGATATAGATATATACCCTCAACTCGTCGAGCCAGACGTACTGCACGTTTGGGGGCACCGACAAAAAGTTGAGGTAGGGACCGTAGAAGTTAGCCCTGATAATTTCTCCAAGAGCCCTGCCAACATTAAATGGAAAAAACCTACAAAGAAGAAACGACTGGATTATTAACTTGAATAAATGAAAGAAATTTAATAAATTTACTTACGAGGTCCCCACGGGCCATAGCTCTCGTCGGAACTCGCCTCTCGGCCTCTCTGGTGCCGTCGGAGGATCCGCGGGTCCGCGTATGTACTCCCCAATAACCGGATGGAACCGAGTATGGGGGTACTCCGGAACCCACTATGTAGTAACTGTGGCATCCCCTGGTGGATTCGCTGCTGGTGGTTCCGATAGCGGAACGGATCCGCTAGCAGATCCGGACTCATGCCTCGATGAAGTGGTCGATCGAGGGCGGGATGCGTCTGTGCCCGGGGTACTCTCCGGATCGGGCTCGCTCGATGGGGTCATATTCCAGGAACTTTGAATGCGACCACGACCACCAGCACCACTACGACCACGACCATGACCCGCACCACCACGACCACCACCAGCACCACGACCACGGCCAACCATCATGACCTGTAAATAGAACACATAAACATAATTAACAATATAAAAGTGTAAATGGATATAAAAACTAAAGTAAAATATACATACCACCAGTAGGGAGACGAGTGCCGCCACGACGAAAAAGACTAGGAGTGCCATCTGCAATAAGTAAGTAATCGAATGAAAAAAAAAACATGAATTTACGTAATTGCTTTTATGAGGTCAAACTTAATTCACGAATTTGGAAGTGTTTTCAATATACAACAATATTTAACGTAATCATCGTCTTCGTTCTCATCCTCGGCCTCGTCTTCATCATCATGCTCCTCATCCTCATCCTCATCCTTATCTTCATCGTCGATTTCATCTGCATCCTCATCCCCATCAAATTCTTCTTCTTCTTCTTCTTCTTCTTCTTCTTCTTCTTCTTCTTCTTCTTCTTCTGCCTCAATATTTGGGACAAGACGCCTCTTTCTCCCCTGGTTGACAGTTAAGTCTTGTGTATCAACCTCTTTCTCCCCTCTATTTTCTTCAACAATATCTTCAACATCCATTGTATCTGAGTGTTGTCCCAAGTATTGGGACTTTTCGATCTGGTCCTCTTGGTATGCTGGGTCTCCAACGTTGAATGTATTTCTCGATTTAATCTTGCATACTGTCCACCAGTCAAATCGATCTCTACGACGCCTTGGATAGCTTGTATAGTAGACTTGAACAGCCTGATTTGCTATCGCAAATGTATCGGACCCTCTATACCTCCTGCGATGATTTATATCGACGAATCCAAATTGTTTATCGATTCTCCAACCGATATTTGGTGTCGTATCGAACCACTCACATTTGAACATCACAATATGTATATCATATGGGCCAGTATATTGTAAATCTACAATATCCCGAAGTACTCCATAATAGTCAAAGTTCGGCTCGTCGTCATAGATGGTGCCTCTTATGCAAACACCGGAATCCTTGGTACTGATGCTGCCATTGATAAATTCGACATTTATAGCATTCTGAGTTGACTTAAACCTGAAGCCATTAACGACATAGCCTGGCCAAGTCTTTATTTGCTTCTTCGGTCCCAGTGCCAGATAATGAATACTCTCATGAGTGAGTGTTGTTTCAGGCAATAAAACATGTAAACAATATTTATAATTTAAATGTTTCAGATTATATATTAATAATCTCAATTATAATCACAGTTACTTACGTATTTGCGAAACCATGACGAAAATGTACAATCAACCTCTCTTTGAAGTCCCTCATCGGTAAAATCGGGTCTCCTCATTTTGACTTCATCTCTAAATACACTATTAGAGAAAATAAGAACATATAAGTGTAGTCAGTTACTTCATCAAATTCGAGATTATAACGAGTGCAAGTGTACTGACTTACTTCTCCAAATCTCTCACTTCTTGTATGTCACAGTTTAACAAGACATATCCGTGAGTGGCATCATACTCGTCGTCTGTCAACCACCGTCTTTTACTAGCCCCAACAGGCTTGCCCCTTACAATGAATATTCCTCCATCCTCAACGTCCTCGTCATTCTTTTGAGGTCTATTTCGATTTATCTTAACATGAGTATCGAAATAAATAGAGCAGAAGTTTGACACCTCTTCGATAAGATATGCTATCGAAGCCTCTATATGAGCTTTGTTGCCAACTTTCTTCTTTAGATGGTGTAGGTATCTAGAGAGACAAATTATCTTGAGAATTAAGAAAGAATTTTAAAATCCACTGAAATTCAACTTAAATTATATCAATTTTATGTACCTTTCAAATGGGTACATCCATCGATAATGAACAGATGCACCGACACGGGCTTCGTATGCTAGATGAATCGGTAGATGCTCCATGCTGTCGAAGAAGCCAGGAGGAAATATTTTCTCCAACTTGCAAATTGTTAAGATAATATTCTCCTCAAGTTCAACCATGTGTTGCACAGTCAACTTAGTTGAACAAATATCCCTAAAAAATATTGATAGTTCGGCCAACGGAACCCATACAGCAGAAGGCAACAACTCTTTCAAAGCATGGGCAGTAATCTTTCCATAAACATGTGGCAGTCATGACTCTTCATTCCCGTTAGCTTGCGTTCATTGAGGTCAACGCATCTAGACAAATTTGAACATAGCCGTCGAAAAATCTTAAAGTAGATACCCACTTGCAGATATTAATATCTTCCTTGCTCAATATGTATTGTGCTATCGGCTTACTTAATTGTCTAGCAGCTCCCCTTTGTATCAAGTTAGATAAGGACGCTTGCATATTTCGGCAATGTCTGTCTTGCTTTTGGATTTCTTTCGTTTTCCTTTAATGTCCATGACAGTATTGAAGACATTTTGAACACTTCATTTTTGAATGCATAACATCAAGATTATGCCTTATAAGATTAT
>JANAVB010042420.1:31709709-31717209 GCA_029216955.1 Iris pallida
CTTTTTAGCTTGTGCCACTGAGTTGCGCACGCTCTTTAGCGCAGCGCAGTCCCCCATGCTGCCTTTTGGGAGCGTATGACTCGCATACGCTTGCTTGCTTGACAAGGAGTCGTATGGAGTACATACGCTGCCTTTTGGGAGCATATGACTCGCATACGCTCGCTTGCTTGACAAGGAGTCGTTTGGACCCCCTACGCTGCCTTTTGGGAGCGTATGACTCGCATACGCTCGCTTGCTTGACAAGGAGTCGTATGGAGTACATACGCTGCCTTTTGGGAGCGTATGACTCGCATACGCTCGCTTGCTTGACAAGGAGTCGTATGGAGTACATACGCTGCCTTTTGGGAGCGTATGACTCGCATACGCTCGCTTGCTTGACAAGGAGTCGTATGGACCCCCTACGCTACCTTTTGGGAGCGTATGACTCGCATACGCTCGCTTGCTTGACGAGGAGTCGACCCCATACGCTGCCTTTTGGGAGCGTATGACCTGAGCGTAGCCTGACTTGAGCGTAGCCTGATTACCCTTGATCTTCTATAGCCTTGTATATTGATATTTTATTAGATGTTTAACGTCCATTTTATATCCTTACGCCTTTTGTCCTGAACTTGATAATCATAAATTTACTTGATATATTTGTAATTGATAATTGAGCATGACGTAATAGTGACCCGTAGTGGTGCACTCCCGACATAATAACCTGATATGACCTGATAGTGGCCCATCGTGGCGCACTCCTGACAAGTACACTTGGCATGATAACCTAGCATGATTATCTCGAATAGCTGTTGCGACGGCTACCTGACATGACATGACCTGTATAATTAATCTGGACACCGTGGGCGATTGTGTTTGTATAAATAAACCAGTCCTGTCTTGCATCATGTCTAGGACAGGGACTCCTGAGTACCACGGTCAGGAGTACCTACTAAAATGGACTAAGGCTAATAACTAGATTAATACATTAGTCATGACGAGATTTTCCAGCTACAGGCAATCCCGTTACCTGGGCACGCCTTGGGATCTGTAGCCTGCCGTCGAGTAGGGCACATTTCCAGCACACTGTCATGTGTTGCACCCTTCAAGCTACCTAAGGGTACATTCGTTTCCTGGACGATGTATCCACCTGAATTCAACTCTAATCTTTTAACCCGGGTAACCTGGATGGTCTGCAGGGCTTATGGCTGTGGAATAATCTCACTGCATCTTGTTAGTAATTAGGCTTTTGACAACCCTAGTTAGTTAAAGTATCAAGCCGTAATTCTTGCTTGGCCGTGAAGTGATTGGACGGAGTCTAACCAGTCTAGTCTTGCCCTGATCCTGTTCCAGATTATTGAATGACCAGAATGCTTGTATTTATTTTACTGATAAAGGGTGAGAATTCCAAGTTCTGTTCAGACGAAGGGTTACAACCCCGGTCCTTGTTTGGTTTACGGGTTGTAACCTGGTTATCTGAATAGTTCCATGGTTATCTCGTCGTATATCATCCTGGTGTATTTTCTTTATTTCCAGTTCTTACTTTTATTTATATCTTGTGCTGATTGCTGGTTTTAGTTCTTAAGTGAAGCTTCCTTTGTGGCACTTGCTCTTTCTGGGGTCTGACCCAGCTGGTTTTGTGTGGCCAGATTTCGGAGCAACTCCAGAGGATCTACCGACCTTCCAGCCAGATGGTGAACACTAGAAGGAATCCTGGCAACGAGTGGGTTATTTTTGGCTCTCCCACTCTATTGTAAAAATTCTTTTGAGGCGTTTAGCCGACGAGCACCTGTTTAGCTCGATTGCACTTACTTACTGTCTGCCTACGGGCTGTAACATGATTAACAGATCCTAGGGTTGATCATGTATGACTAAACTCTTGCTAGTCCTAACATTTTGTAACGACTAGCTTTATGATCCCCTGAATATGTAATGTTTGGGACGCCTTACTATTGTATATTTAATGATCATACATCTTGTGACTTTTACTTACTTGCTTGTGATTGAGACACTAGGCTTGTTCATGACCTTAAGAGACTGTTGGCTTGTAGATAAACCCTCATGTATCTAGACAGCTGTGACCGTATAGCGAGATGGATTCCATTTCATATACGTAGCTGGCTATGTCTGCCCCCGCTCTCCAGTATTCTGGTTCTGGGGCGTGACACGGATCCCCTTATCATTTCAGAAGTACTTATAAGGCACTTCTCCTCTATATACAACATGGATGAGTCCTCTTCTATGGACTTCGATTTCATTGTGTGTTCTAACCCTATATCCGAGCAAGACAACGTTCAGTTGGGAACTCCACCGAGTGATGAATATGTGAAGAAAACAATCATGAGTATGGGTTCCTTCAAGGCACCGGGACCCGTTGGTTTTCCGGCAGTGGTGTACCAGAAGAATTGGGAGGTGCTTGGAAAGGATATTTCCGAACTTGTGCAGTCCTTTTTTTACTCATGCACGGCTTCCCCGAATCTGAATCACACGTATATCGCTCTGATTCAAAAGAAGGTCAACCCGAGCACGACAGTGGATTATAGGCCATCGCGCTATGCAATGTGGCATACAAGGTGATATCGAAGATTCACACCAGTCGACTGAAACCGTTGATGAGTAGACTGGTCGCTCCGTACCAGAATGCCTTCTACCGGTTGACAGATCAACGATAACATTATTATAGCATATTAACTCATTCATCTATGAAGAGTCTCCCGCAAAGAAAGAAATCATTTGCCATAAAGATCGATATGTCTAAAGCTTACGACCGTTTATCCTGGTCGTTCATTCAACAAGTTCTTCATGGTGGGAATTAGGGGTCATGCCAATAAGTTGATCATCGAGTGTATATCGTCGTCTTCCTTCTCCATTCTTGTTAATGGTCAGCCTCAAGGCTATTTCGTTCCCACCAGAGGCATTCGCCAAGGCTGCTCGTTGTCTCCCTTCATATTCGTCCTCTGCTCAAAAGTTTTGTCAAGATTATTTGCTAAATTCGAACACGAAGGCCTCTACCAAGGTATTCGAATTAGCAGGTATGCCCCTACTATTTCCCTTCTCCTTTTTGCTGGCGACATACTAATTTTCGACAAGGTGTCTATAGAATCAATTTATACTGTGCACAATATACTTAATATATATTCAACTTGGTCGTGCCAGATGGTGAATTTTGAAAAATCAAGCATTCTGTTCAGCAAGTATGTTTCTCCCTACGAACGTGAAGAGCTATCTTCTGCTCTCCAGTTGACGTTGATGTCCAAGAAGGACATATACGTCGGTCAACCGCTGCTATTATCAAAAGCCAGATTAGCTATATTTTCACCTCTGATTGAACATTGCTCGTCGTGACTACAAGGTTGGCTTTCTAAACTGGTGTCACATGCTGGGCGCACGGCGTTGATCAAAGCCACGCTAGGCTCTATCCCCAATCGCATGTCGACTTACTTGGTGCCAAAGACAACTCTGGCTAAATTGACAAAGCAGCAGAGATCCTTCTGGTGGGGACACGACTCAGCTGTCAACAAGATGCATTTCCTGCAGGGGGGTAAGATTACCCAACCGAAGAATGAAGGGGGTCTGGGAATTAGAAAATTGGACTGGGTGAACAAATTGCTGGTTGGAAAACTTTTTTGGAGGTTTCTGGATAATCCTGATCTCCTGTGGGCTCGTCTCCTACGTGGCGTCTACTTACAAAAGACCAATATGGTCCGTGAAGAAGTCGTGGAATGCCTCTGCATCTTGGACGAGCATATTGGAGCTGAGAAATCAAATGAAGGATGATATGTTCTGGCGCATCAGAGGTGGATGGATTAAAATTTATGAAGAACCATAGCTTCATACCCTTCCCAGGCACCGCATATCTAATAGCAGACCCAGTCCCAACGGTCCAAGACTTGTCCGGGAGCTCATGGACCCCGTCGAGAGAACGTGGAACCTTGATTTAATCCACGCCTTGTTCTCTGAGAGGGAAGCAGCGGCTATTTCAAGCATTTCCCTACGAGAAGGAGATGGCAAGGATGAACTTATTTGGACTAAAACGAAAAATGGTAAATTCTTCCCTAAATCTCTTTATGAATCATTGCGCAAACAAGCCCCGTACAGCTCATCGAACAAATGGGACAGTAGCGTATGGTGTAATCTTTCCAGTATACAGGCCATTTCTCCAAGAGTTCAGACATTTATCTGGAGACTCATGCATCAAAGCCTTCCTTTACTCGACTCTTTAAATAAGAGACTTCGACATAGCAGTAATCTCTTTCCATTTTGCCTTGATCATGTGGAGAATGCTAATCACATCTTCCTCCAATGTAGTGTGTCGAGCGCGGCAAGGTTTGCAAGCTCTATAGGCTTGAGAGTTAATAACCAACTTGACAACTTTATTAATATATATTTTGTAATATTGATGATCCAGGTGTGTTTTAATTATTATTTTTTGTAATTTATTATATTTTTTCCTCCACATGTGTGTTTGAATTGTATATTTTTTGTATTTTTTTTAGAGAGAAAACTCCTATGGTCGGTTTCTGGAGTTCCTAAAAGACCTACTGGAATCAGTCACTTTTTATTAGGAAAGATTTATAATTTATTAAAAAAAATTTTAATTGTTGCTAATTATCTTTATATGTGATAGACCAATTTATTGGAAAAAAAACCATTTTTTATTTGATTGCATACTTATTTCTATTGAGATTGAAATCAACTAATAGATAAACTGAGAAATAAAATATTTTGATTTTTCATTTGTCTTCAGTTATTATTATTTGTGAAAATTTATGATAATGTCATTTGATTGCATAGTGTTCGTATATAGATAAGCAAACATGCCTCCAATAAGAAAACAATTTGATGAATGTTTTTTTAGTTTGCAGAGCACTACTACACTAGAGAAGCAAACATGCCTCCTATAAGAAAAAATTGACTGGAGCCGAAAAAAAAGCAAAAAGGAAGCAACATTAATTCAAAGTCAAGCAGGGAGTCATAACAATTCATTTATAACATATATTCTTTTGGATATTAAATTTTGTTTATTGTGTTTATTTCTTGAATTTTGGGTTGAAAATAATATATCATTATCGATAAAATAATATAATATAAAAATAAGTTTTAAAGGACACCACTTTTAGAGTTCGTCTCAGGTCTTAAAATCCAAAGTACGACACTGGTGATCTTGACAATTTTGTACATTCTTCCTCCTCCAACTTAAATAAATCAAAACCAATCTTGACAATTTTGTACGTTCTTCCTCCTCCAACTTAAACAAATCAAAACCAATTCATCCCCTTTCTCCAACCCAACAAAATATAGTCCTCCCCAGACAGGGCCGGCCCAAGATGATGGGTTGCCCCAGTCGGAACATACTTTGGTTGTCCCTTATTGCAAGGAGTGACACTACATAAAAAATGTGGTTATTTATTAAGATGGTAGATGACCTAATTCTCACTAGATCTTGAACTAAGACTATTTAGTTCAGTAGTACCAAATAACATAAGAACACAAATATTCTCAAGGTTTTATATGTTGATTTGGCTGGGAAGGGATCGAGTATGTACTATATAGACCCACATAGAACTGCAACTTTCTACACCTTAACTTTCCATAATAACTTTCAACTCTGTAAAGTATCAAGAAATGCTTTAAACATTTAATGGACAAACCATTGTTTCTAGGATGCTACATACAGCAGCAACCTAACAATCTCATAAAATTGTCATGCCAATATCTTTTAGGCTGAAAAGAAAATATACACTAAAAAGACAAAGCTCACATTTATATGAAGCAAACCACATGTTTGCACAACAACTGAACTATACTCAAGCAGGAGGTATCTTAAAAACCTAATTAGACAGATGATCAGATAGACCGATAGACCGGCACTGAAGCCACCATCCAAAGAAAAGTTAACCATGTTTCAAATAAAACAATACGACACTGCTACATCAAATACCATACTTTTCCATAAGTAAAGACCAACAATCTTGTATCACTACCAAAATACAGTGAATTGACGACGGACATTTAGCGACGGATATCAACCGTCGATAATAGAGACGGACGCCCGACTACAATTCGACGGTTTTTCGCCGAATGGCAGGAAATAAATTTTTTTAATTTTAATGGCGACAATCGGTCGCCAATCCGTCGCTATATCGTCGACGATATAACGATGGAAACAGTAGTCGTCGCTATGTCGTCGCTAAGTTGTCAAAAGTTGGCAGGAAAATGGCGAAAAAATTTGTGCAAAAATTCACAAACACGTAGCGACGGATATTTCCTCGGCAAGCTAAAAGAAAATAGCGACGGTCGGGCGACAGAATTTAGCCGTCGCTAATCCGTCGCTAAGTTCCCAGCCCTAGCTTAAATTGAACCGACGGAGAAAATTTTTCACTCCCCCCAAAAATTTCTCTCACCTCTCTCTTTCTCGCTTGTACGCGCGCAGGACAGACTCTCGCTCAGGTACACACCCCTCTCTCTCTCTCTCTCTTGGTAGTCGGGGCTGACGGGGGAGGCCGCGGTAGTGGGGGTGGCGGTCGGCGGTGGTGGGGGGGTCACGGAGGGGAGGGGTAGCACAGCGTCGGGCCGGCGGTAGGGGGTGGCGGTCGGTGGGGTTCAGCGGTGGTGGTGTTCGGCGGTGGTAGGCGGGGGGGCGGGTGGTGGGGTTCGGCGGTGGTGGGGTTCGACGATGGTAAGGTGGGGGTCACAGGTGTGTGGGGGTAGGCGAACGGAGGTAGGCCAGGGGTGGTACGGGTGGGGTTCGACGGTGGTGGGGGTGCGGGCGGGCAGTGGGGTTCGGCGTTGGTGGGTTCGGCGTTGGTCGGGTTCGACGGTGGTGGGGTGGGGGTCGCGGGGGTGTGGGGTGTAGGGGAACGGAGGTATGCCGGTGGTGGTGCGGGTAGGGTTCGGCTGTGGTGGAGGGCTGGCGGTCGGTGGGGTTCGGCCCAAGAACTGATATAAAAATCAGTCAAAGACTGATATACAAATCAGTCCAAGAACTGATATAAATCAGTTCATGACTGATACAATCAATCCAAGACTGATACCCAATTAGTCCATAACTGATCTCTAATTCAGTCCATGACTGATTTCAAATCACCCTTCCTGTTGCCTTTCAAACACTCAGGTAACTGCCCCTATATCCATCTACTATTTTATCTGTTCACTCCCACTTCTTTTCACTCCACTCTAACACACAACACACTCTAGTAAATATGGGTAGGTGAATAAGGCTTTGGCGTCAAAGCACGGGATGACGTCGGATCACGAGCCGAGGCCCCTCATCCAGGTAACGCTGAACCTACAAGGGCCCTTACTAAATGTTGTCTGTCCCATACGCCTACTAATTATCTTCCCCTGCCCCTTGGAATTGTACAAGTCGTATCCGCCACTTGAACATTCCAACTCTCAATGCATAGTCATAATAACTAGACACATCCTAACCATTCTATGTACCGGACACGAACCCTTGCATCGATGATCAGTCGAATGCGCAAGCCCGTGCCATGGTATGAACCCACTCAGTGCCGTGTCGTA
>JANAVB010042420.1:31719709-31895820 GCA_029216955.1 Iris pallida
GGCGCCGCTGGGGGCTGGCGAAGGGGACGGAGGGGGTCGGCCGCACGGCGTCGGGCGTGGGGCCGCTGGGGGCTCGGGGACGGTACGGCTGGAGGAGGCCGGCGGTCGGGGTCCGGGCTCGGGAAGGGTGAAGGGGGTCTGAGGGAGAGGGAAGCTTGGGGGAGAATGGGGGAAGTAGAGGAGATGGGGTTTGTGTGTGGAGAGGATGATGATGGGGGTTTTGTTCTTCTAGAGAGAGTGATGGGGTTGATCGTGGGATGAAGAGTATGGGGAGTTATAAGGAGAAAAGAGATGGATGCTGTAGTTGGTGGAAGTGATTGTAGGAGAGAAAGTTAAGGAGAAGGGAGTGTACGTGGGTGGGTTGCTGGTCCAAATTGGACCAGCTCAAAGATAATATTTTTTTTAAAATAAAAGAATTCAGGATTTCAAAAATAAATAGGATTGGGTCTGGGTTCGGGAGTCGGGTCCGGGCTCGAGTCTGGTCCGACAAACAAAAGCCATGTTTAATATTTTCGAAATTGATTTTTTTTTTAAAAACAAAATGATACTAATAATAATAATATAATAATAATAATAATAATAATAATAATATAATTACACTATAAAACTGGGTTTCACAATCTTTCCTCCTTAGAAAATTTCGTTCTCGAAATTTAAAGTCAGGGTTAGGGGTTACCTTAAGTCTCAAACAGGTACGGGTACTGCTCCCGCATCTGGTCTTCTCGCTCCCAGGTCGACTCGCCTGGTGAGTTGTGCCGCCACATGACTCTGACTATCGGCGTCACAGAGTTCCTGGTTCTCCTCTCGCCTCTATCCAAAATTGCCACTGGCTTCTCCGGCACTGTGAGGCTGGGTCCAATCTCCAGCTCTGAATGGTCCAAGATGTGGCTCGGGTCCGGGATGTAGCGTCTCAGCTGTAAACATGGAAGATGTTGTGGACGCCTTCGAGACTTGGGGTAAAGCCACCCGATAAGCCACTTCTCCAATCCTGTTAATACTTCAAATGGTCCAATATACCTGGGGCTTAACTTTCCTGCTCTGCCGAAACGAATGGTTCCTCTGGTAGGAGAGATCTTCACAAACACATTGTCGCCTTCCTCAAACTCCAAAGGACGTCGGCTGCTATCGGCCCAATGCTTCTGTCTGTCTTGGGCAATCCTGAGCTTGTCTTTGATCATTCTCACTTTCTCTGCTGCATCGGTCACCATCTCAGTCCAAGCAATACTCGTTCTCCGACGTCGTCCCAAGCAAGTGGAGTGCAGCAACGACGTCCATAGAGTGCCTCGAATGGTTTCATACCGATACTAGCTTGGTAGCTGTTGTTGTAGGAGAACTCTACCAAGTGCAAATGGTCTTCCCAAGACCCTCCAAATTCTAAGACGCAGGATCTCAGCATGTCTTCTAGCGTCTGGATTGTATGCGGTGCTGAACTTCAGTTGGGTTCCCAAGCTGTCATGCAAACTCTTCCAAAAGTGAGAGATAAATCTAGTATCTCTGTCAGATACGATACTTACCTGAACTCCATGAATCCGGTAGATGTGCCGCATGTACAGTGCTGCCAACTTCTCGGTGGATAAACCAACCTTGAAGGGGATAAAATGAGCTGACTTCGTTAGTCGGTCCACGATAACCCAAATGGCATCCTTCCCTCCTTGGGATCGAGGCAGTCCCGATACAAAATCCATCGTTATGTGCTCCCATTTCCATTCTGAAATGTCAAGCGGCTGCAATAATCCTGCTGGTCTTTGTCTGCTAGCTTTAACTTGCTGACAAATTAAACATCTAGCCACATACCTGGATACGTCCTTCTTCATTCCGTACCACCATACTATAGTACGCATATCCATGTACATTTTGTTGGCTCCAGGATGTATGGAATACTGCGACTGGTGCGCTTCTCGCATCAGCTCGTTCCTCAGTTCGGCAGTTGGTACGCAAAGCCTCGTACCATTCTTCAGTGCTCCATCGCTGGCGATTGAGAATCCTTCAAGTGTCCCTGCTAGTACTTGGTCTCTGAGTTTGCAAAGCGTCTCGTCTTGGAATTGTGCCTCCTTGACTCTGTCCATCAGACTCGAACGTACTTGTAACTGCATCAATGATGATTCATCTCCTGGTATGATGGCTTCTCTTACAAGTTTCTTCATCTCTTCTTCGGCATTACAATTTCTAATCCAAGCTTCTCCATGTCCTCCAGCAAATGACGCTCCTTGGTCAAGAACATCGCCATCGGGTATCGACTAAGTACATCTGCAACAACATTAGCCTTACCCGTGATACTGCAGGCTGATGTCAAAATCCTTCATCAGCTCCAACCATCATCTATGTCTCATGTTCAGCTCCTTCTGAGTGAAAACATATTTCAGACTTTTGTGGTCTGTAATATTCTACATATTTCTACTCTATCCATACAGGTAGAGCTTCCATAGCTTCAAAACAAATATCACCGCTGCCAGCTCCAAATTATATGTGGGATAGTTCTTCTCATGAGTCCGTAATTGCCCAGATGCATAAGCAATTACTTTCTCGTGTTGTTGAAGAACGCAACCCAATCCCTTACCGGAAGCATCACTATAGATTGAGAAACCGCCGGTACCTGCGAGTAGCGCAATATCGGCGTTGTTGTAAGCCTCTTCTTCAGTTCCTCAAAAGCTGACTGGCAAGCTTCAGACCAAATGAATTCCTCGTTCTTCCTGGTGAGCTTCGTCATTGGTTCAGCAATCGTAGAGAAATCCTTCACGAACTTCCGGTAGTAGCCAGCCGAACCCAAAAGCTTCTGATCTCTGCAACCGAGCTTGGTGCAGTCCACTTCTCAATAGCAGCTATCTTCTTTGGATCCACCGAAATTCCTTTTCCTGTGACAACATGGCCCAAAATTCCACTTTGTCTAAAAAGAATTCGCATTTGGATAGCTTACCATAGGGCTTCTCCTTCCTCAAGGTACTGAGCACTTTCTCAGGTGCTCTTCATGCTCTTCCTCAGTCTTTGAGTAGATCAATATGTCATCGATAAGACAACAACAAACTGATCCAGATATTCATGAAAACCTTATTCATGAGGTTCATGAATATCGTAGGAGCATTCGTCAGTCCAAACGGCATGACCAAGAATTCAAATTGTCCATACTTGGTGTTGAACGCCGTCTTGGGAATATCCTTCTTCCCAACCTTGATATGATGGTAGCCTGATCTGAGATCTATCTTTGAAAATACCTTGGCTCCACTAAGTTGATCAAACAGGTCGTCGATCCGGGACAGAGGGTACTTGTTCTTGATAGTATGTTGTTCAGCGCCCGGTAGTCAATACACGTCCGCACGGTTCCATCCTTCTTGGGTACGAACAAAACTGGTGCTCTCCAGGGTGAAGCCCCGTCTCTGATAAATCCTTGTGCCTTCAGCTCGTCGATCTGATCCTTCATCTCCTTTGCCTCCTTAGGGTTGACTCTGTAGCATCCCCGAGAAATAGGAAGACGGGTACTAGATCGATGGTGAATTCCATACCTCGATCCAGCGGCAATCCTGGAAGACTATCTGGAAAGATGTCCATAAATTCCGCGATGATAGGGTGAGGAGGCCCGGGTTCTTCGGTGATTGAGGAGTAGGTAACACTCTTCATGTCTTCCGGAGCTCGAGAGATTTCAAACTCTGGTTCTCCTGGTGGACTGAAGATGACACATCCTCGGTGACAATCTATCAGCGCATGCTGTTCACTTAACCAGTCCATCCCAAGGACTACATCATAGTTGGACAGGGGCATCACTAGTAAGGGTGTTAAGAACTGATGGCCTGAGATAGTTATGGGACAGTTACAAGCCTCAGTGATGGGTATAGGTCCACCACCAGTCATAACTCTACTAATCACCTTGCTAAGTCCCGTATCTAGGTGGTGTACAGAAATAAACTCTGATGATATGAAACTATGTGATGCACCCGAATCAAATAATGCTAGAGCAGGATGTGAAAACACATAAATGGAACCTGTGATGACATTAGCGGTGGGTTCCTGTTCTGGTTCCTTGCTCATCAGCTGTTAGGGCAGAAGCTCGCCCGGTCTTCTGGTGGTGTTGTCCGAACCGTTGCTGCTGAGTGGGTAGGGGAGCTCTTTGTTGAGTTGCTCCGGTTCGGTGGACTGATGAGGGACAGTCCCTCACTTGGTGGTGGCATACCCAAAGACTAGGTAGTGTCCTAGCTTCTTCCTGTATATGTTCGACTGATATCCTGGCCTCTTGCAAAAATCATACACAGGGATCTGCTTCTGAGGTGCTCTGTCATTTGTCCTTGCCTGATGGTGCTGGTGCTGGTGGTGCGAAGGCATGTTGTTGTTGTTGGGCCTCTTCTGGTTACCCTGGAAGTTGCTAGTTCTAGGATACTCCCTCTTGATCGAGAAGGTTGGCTCTTCTTCACGTCCTGAGCTCGTATCAGGATCCTCTCATATGTCTTGGCGCCACCTGCGATCACAGGGGTGCGAACCTTCTCTTAATCCATACCTGAATCGTTCAGCACGATCCTTGGGGCCAGCAACCAGGTTCTGGGCAAAGTGGCTAAGTCGGTCGAACTCTGCCGCATACTCGCTGACCGTCATATTCCCTTGCTTCAGGTCCTAGAATTTTCTTTCCATATCTCGCATCTCAGATGTTGGAAAGAACTTTCTGCGGAACAGCCTCTTGAAGGTGTCCCAGTCGAGCTGCTTGTCCTGGAGTCGAGGTTCATTCCGATACCAGGTGCTCGCCACATCTTGTAGCTGGAGTACTACTGCTTCGGTCTTGAGGTCCTCTGGGAGTCGAGCGACGCTCAAGAACGCTCCATACTGTCTAGCCATTCATCGGCGTAGATGATACCCTTGGTTCCTTTGAAAGGTTGAGGGCCTTGCTTCTTAAAGCTCTCTATATCTCCAACCTTCATGTAATAATACGCCTCTAATCAAAAGAATGGCCTTTAATGATATAAATCTTAACTCCTAAATTATGCTTACCTTGGCAGGTCGTGGCTCCGATGAAGTGGTTCCTCCTCTTTCGAGGGCAGCCATAGCCACATTGTGGGCATTTTCCATGCCTTCTCTCATGATCGCGGTCTGCTCGCGATGGGCTGTAGCTTGGGCTACAGTCTGTTCTCGATGAGCTTCCGCTTGGGCTCTCTGGCTTCGAGCACTCCACGTAGCATGCCCACTAGATCAGTGGGATCCACGGACACTGGTGGGGCAGCTGGTGTGGACACTACCGCAGGGTCTACGGCTCAGCCCGGGGAAGTGTAGGGTTCGCCGCTTGAGATAGTGGCATAAGCGCCGTGGAGTGCTGGAGATTGATAGGGACGGTCGGTCAACTGCAACGGTAAAGGGTCTGGACGTGCTGGAGGGAGATGGGATGTATTCAGATGATGACACCTCATCGCCAGCAGGGGTGGTCTTTTCCTTTGTTATAATCTGAAAGGTTTAGGGTACAAACAAAAGCAAGGTATCCTACCAGTCTATAATCAAATAAAAATATTTATTTATATATAATTCGGACCTATGTTGTGACAAATCATGTTCTAGTGTTCTAATTGTTTCTAGGTATGTTTTCCTAAGTTGTTGTATTTGGACCTGCATGGGCCACCACTAAAAACATGTCACGACCCGATCCCAACTACTTGGGTCGAACCGGATCATGCCCAGCCTGCACCGTTGTTGAAACGGCAGCAGTAAGCTGTTCCATTAGCAGGTAACCATAACAACAACATCTATATTTTTCACAACTCAAATTCGGGAAATGAAACTTTATTAAACTTTAAAATAAATACAACTGGAATTTAAATGTACTGAAATAAATATTGAATTCAAACAAACAGAATTTCAAATAAACAACAAAGCTGGAAAAGGAAAAGCTAGCTAATCAGTCGGCTCATCGGCCTCAGTCCCAACGTCCTCCAATGGGGACTCTGGTAACACTACAGGGTACAGAACAGGGTCGTAGTAACTGCTGTATAACAGCTCAGCATCCTCAATGTCCCCTAAAAATGTATCTCCAGTCTGGAGGGAGCAAAGTACAAATCATGCTAATTTAAACAGTTAAAATAAATAATAGAATCATGCATTTTTAAACAGTTTAGAAATGAATAGTTTTCAGCAGTAAAACAGTGTGGTTTGAATAGGCAATGAATATGACCGGCTTGGGTTGTACAGTTGTATCCTATTGATACGATTCGACTTATCCCCGTGTGTATGAGGGGTAAGCTAATACAGTTCTAAGTTACAGTGGATGTGGTCATAAACATTACACTATTCCTCCAGTCCCCAATCAGTTACAGTAGTTACAGTCAGTACTTTCAGGAAGAGTTTCGTGTTTGCATCGTGGTTTAAACTTGCAGTAAAATGATTATTAAAATAACTGTAAACTAACACAAACTATACTTGCCTCTAAATAGACTGGACTGGAGTGGATGAAGACTTCGGGATAGGAATTTAGGATCGTCCTCGAATTCCTACATTCGAGAAATTGACTTAGAATCCAGGGTTACCAATCTAACTACGCTAGTCGAAATCTCTAATTGTGTCCTAATCCATTTTAATTCTTTATTAATAAAACACGAACAAAAACGATTATTGGTGCGTTGAATTTATAACGAGGGAAAGATCGTTTAAACTTTGTATTTTGGAAAACTCGTCGATACCAATTTAGTTGATTAAAACTTTGTATTTCTGTAATTATAAATATAAAACTAAATTTCTTATTTTAGTGAAAAATACATGATCGTTGTTTAAATATTAAAACTTGCAGATTTTATTGTGAGAAATCTTTATTAATTTTCTATATGAAAATAACTATTATTAGATTTACGCGTATGATATAAAAACTTGCAAAATCAGCAAATAACCAAAATTCTACACTACGAATTTACAAGTTACAGAACCAACAACCAGCTGGGCTTATGCCCATTACAATTTATTTACATAAATTAAAATAAAATAAAACGGTCGTTAGTTCTAAACTTCCTATAATTTAAATATGAATAAAATAAATAATAAAAATAAATTAAATAATAACGAGTCTCAGATATGGTCCAATCGTCAACTAGGCTAATGTCTCAACGTCCGGGGGAAGCCGGTTTCGTTTGCACTTAGCCGGGGCCCATTGACCGATACGGTCGTCGCCCAAAACCAAAGTATTTAATATATTTCCGAAATCTATTTTAAAATCATTTTTAAAATATAATTAGATTTACGAAAAAATCCGACAGCATCTCCTCTGTTTTTTTTGTCAACCCAAAAACTAGGAAATATGCCAATAATTTTTCCTACAAATTCCAAACTAGGGAATCCCAAAATATATATATGAAAATAACCACAAACATTCCAAATATTAATTCGGGACGACCAGAAACGAATTCGGAAGTCCGAAACCAACCAAAACATCACAGCACGCTACCGAAAAAATCCGAAAACCCAAAATATTAGAAATCCATTTTCCGAAAAGTTTCGAAAAAGCAAAACAACCAACATAACCTTTCCGAAGGTTCCGAAACCACGACGTTGCTAAAAATCGAATTCCCGGGAGGGAATCGGGGACCAATCTCATCACAGACAGAAAGAAAATGGGACGGGACAGGGGTTATACCTTGGGTTGCTCGGCTAGAGCTCTCAGATGCAAAATTATAGAAATAAAGAGATCCGAAACGCGACGGAAAATCCGAGACTCTGCTGGACAGGGCTGTCCAGAATAGCGGACACGTCTCGGGGTACGCCGGGGAACAGCATCCGCGTGCTAGGGCACGAGAAACCGCGGGTCAGCGCTGATGGGGTCGGCGCGGAGGCCGGGAGGCGCTGGAAGGGGCGCACGACGTTGGGGGTCGGCCGGAGGTGCGCCGGGGAGGGCCGCACAGGGTCGCGCGCCGGGAGGGCGCCGCTGGGGGCTGGCGAAGGGGGCGCAGGGGGTCGCCGCGCGGTGCACCGCTGGGGGCTCGGGGACCGCGGCTGGAGGAGGCCGGCGGTCGGGGGTCCGGGCTCGGGAAGGGAAGGGGGTCTGAGGGAGAGGGAAGCTTGGGGAGAATGGAGGGAAGTAGAGGAGATAGTGTTTGTGTGTGGAGAGGATGATGATGGGGGTTTTGTTCTTCTAGAGAGAGTGATGGGGTTGATCGTGGGATGAAGAGTATGGGGAGTTATAAGGGAAAAGAGATGGATGCTGTAGTTGGTGGGAGTGATTGTAGGAGAGAAAGTTAAGGAGAAGGAAGTGTACGTGGGTGGGTTGCTGGTCCAAATTGGACCAGCTCAAAGATAAATTTTTTAAATAAAAGAATTCAGGATTTCAAAAATAAATAGGATTGGGTCTGGGTTCGGGAGTCGGGTCCGGGCTCGAGTCTGGTCCGAAAAACAAAAAGCCATGTTTAATATTTTCGAAATTGATTTTTAAAAAAACCCAAAAATGATACTAATAATAATTACACTATAAAACTGGGTTTCACAGGAGGAGGCAAAGGAATCTCCTGCTGGATCGGTGCCGGTGAAGTCTGACCCTCCTGGTGAGTTGGTGCAGGCTGAGGTGCAGGTTCCACGTGATTCGGTGGAGTCGATAGGAAGGTTGTAACATGTCCCGCAATCTGGTCCGCTCATGGAGCTGGAGTCATGTCGTCACTGGGCTCGGTGTCAGATGTTGAGCCAACGCCATAAGTCGCGCGTCCACTGTACAAATTCATCTATCTGAAATAGACAGAATTTTATTACAAAAGGGACAGAAGGAAGTAGGATAAAGGAAATCAATAATTGAATACGAGTTAAGGTTCAAAGGCGATAATCACAAGTGGATGAGATCCTAACACTGCTAATCCTAATCGCAGGCTCGAGTCGGCACAGTAACGTAATCGAAACGATAAACGAGACCTGCATGGGCCACCACTAAAACTATGTCACGCCCCGCTCCCAAAACATATGGGATTAGGACATAACTTGGCCAGCTGATATGACCTAGAGTGAGCTGCCCAATTTAATGGACTCACTTATGCGTACTATGCTGTAAAAATAACTCTACTACAAAGGCAAGTGGTAACATCTAGATCTCATCCATAGAAACAAAGAAAGTAATGCTGAAATATAAAACTAAAAAAACATGGAGTCTGAAATAAATACAACTGAATAGTCCGGAGGGTACAAGTCCACAGAGTACAACACTGAATGAAAATACTGAAAACAGAAAGATAAATAGTCATAAGCATCGACTAACTAGATAATGATGCTCATAACCTAAACAACACCATACCCTGAGTCAAGGAAACTCGTCAAGAAGCACCTCGTCGTCTTCTGCAGCAAGTCCTATCTCAAGTCCCGGCTCGCACCCAGTCAACTGCAAGTGTCCGTATAAATCTGGAAAGCAACCAGGTCCTCAGGGGACATAGCAAGATACAGAGAAAATATGCCATAAAGTAATACTGAATAACTGTAAAGGGTGAACTAACCAGCTAAGTGAATACACTTTAAAGACAATCCTATTAGATATGGGTAGGTGAATAAGGCTTGGCGTCGAAGCACGGTCCGACGTCGGATCACGAGCCGAGGCCCCTCATCCGGGTAACGTTGAACCTACAAAGGCCCTTACTGAATGTTGTCTGTCCCAAACGCCTACTAATTGTCTTCTCCTGCCCCTCAGAATTGTACAAGTCGTATCCGCCACTTGAACATTCTGACTCTCAATGCATAGTCACAATAACTAGACACAGCCTAACCATTCTATGTACCAAGATACGAACCCTTGCATCGATGATCAGTCGAATGCGCAAGCCCGTGCCATGGTATGAACTCACTCAGTGCCGTGTCGTAACACGTGTCAAGGTCATGGGAATCATGACTATGATTCCACAACTTAGGGATGTCACCTAGGACTAAGTCATATACATGAGACTCGATGACGATGCCGTCATCGACTGTATGCGAGACATCTCATGGACACACAACTACGTCCACTCTAGCAAGTGAACATAATATAAAATGAAAGAATGAAATCAGTAATACAAGGCAAGGTATACTTGCCTGAAACTCCGGGAGGCGCGAGCGAAGATCCGGGTTCGTCGATCAAGATCGTATCATCTGGTGTACCTACAAATACAACAACCATGACTTACGATGCGCTAAATAAACATATATATATATAACATATATGTATACTAAGTTACCTATTTGCAAGGGAACACACAAGTTTTACATATAAAAAGAATATATACATAAGTATACATACGAGGACATATATATACATGAATATGTACAAGAATATTTATAAAGAAATTATGTCTAATAATTTTACATGTAAGAAAATATACATACAAGTTGTATATATAAAACGTGCATATACATGTAGGAATTTATGTACACTAGTCTATATTTGAAATCTATATATACATACACGAGTATACAAAGAGCATATATATAAAAGTATATATGAAGGAAAAATATATTAAGGATATTGCATACATGCATGGAAAAGTAAGTATATACATGTATATACATTTGTATATGGAAGAGTATATATATATTTCTACATATATTACATAATGAGGCTAAGAGTATATATATGTATATTTGTACATGAAGAAATAAAGTGTATTTACATGGAAGAGTATATGTATATACACATATATACATAAAGAGACTAATAGTATATATATATATTTATATATATATATACGAAAAAGTGTATATATACATATAAGGAGTATATATATATATATATATATTATATAATATATATTATATATATAAAAGTGTACATATACATATCTATGAAAGAGCACCATTTATATGATATATACATAATGTAACCATTTGCATATATGTGTGAACCACTTGCATATGGAGATATTTATGAGCTATCTATGTGTCTATTTATATGAACCATTTGAACATAGATTAATACATGAAACCATCTACATGTATACTAACCATTTGATATATAAATAAACCCATTTGACATCATCATCAAATTACGACCTAGGAAATGAATACACCAACAAACATCTACACATTTATCATTCTTATATATATATAAAGAATCATGGACCATAATATAAGTAAAAGAGCATGGATAAAAGCGGGAGAGTGCACCTATGAGGGAGGTGATGGAGAGAGGGGAGGGTGGCTGCTGCAGCCGGCCTAGGAAAGTGTGCTGCCGGCCATGGGGGGGAGTAGGCTGCTGCTGGAGGCTGTGGTGGAGGGTTGTGGTGGTGGTGAAGGAGATGGTGACGGTGAGGAGAAGGTAAAGAAACAGAGGAAGGAGGAGGATGATGTGATGGTGGTGGCTGTGGTGGTGGGGTGTTCTCGGCCAAAGGAAGGATGGGCTGTTGGTGGCGGTCGTGGTAGAGGAGAGGGACTATGGAGGGGTGGTGATGGCTGTGATGGCTTTGGAGGAGGAGAAGGTGGTGGGGTTGATAGAGAATGAAGGAGGAGATGGTGAAGGAGAATGATAAAAATGGAGAGAGAGGTGTTCTCGGTTTTGAAAGAGAGTGGGGGAAAATCGAGAGGAAGAGAGAGGGGAGGGGTGTCTCTTGGTCGCTAGGAGTGAGGAAGGAGAGAGTGTGTGGAGTGATGGGAGTGGTGGTGGTTTTATTTATGGAAATGAGAGAGAGTGAGAGAGTTGTTGGGTGATGGGTTTAAAAAGGGGAGTGATAGTGACATAAGAGAGAAGAGAGAGAGAGGGGACAGTAAGAAGAGAGAGGGGGGGCTCTCTTGGCCGGTTGGAGAGTGAGGGAGGAGAGAGAATGTGAGAGGGGGTTTAATGAAAAGTGGGTGATTATGAAGGGTGTTGTACTTGAAAGATGTGTGTGATGGTGATAGTTTTGGTGTATGGTATTTTGTAGGGGTGTTGGTGTTGTGTGTTTGGGGATGGATGAGGGATGTTGTCATGGTGCTTGGGTTCGTCCAATGGAGTTGGGTTGGGTAACAATTGGGTTTAATTGGATCCTAGTAATTAAAATGACTTAAATTGAACACTTATAATCATGATTAAATAAATAGTACATGGGAACTCAATTGGATGGGACACAAGTGGCATGTGTGTAGTAGGCCCAAAATGGTCCGTGTCCATATCTTGGGTTGATAAGTTTGGGTCAAAATGGCGTCTCCAATTCAAGTTGGAAGTAAATGCGACTCGGTGGGGTAAATCGAGATTGGGTCAAATATCCGAAAAGTTTTGTGAAGCAAATGAAGCACAAAATGGTGTGTCTGAGTGAAACACGAAGGTCATGGGTGTACAGTGTCTCGAGTAGATCATGCATGACAAGTTGGTTTGGAGAAATAGCTAGTCTTGTGCTTTTAAATTAAAAGTCACGGTAACGTATCGATAATGATAAAAAAATAAAAGTGGGAATATAATAATAATTAGAAAATGATTAAATGGCCTAATTTGACCCAGAAGTTCTACGATGCAAATAGAGCACAAGGGTACAAGTTTGGGTGGGACATAATATATCAACAGGAAGATAAACTTGTCTAGATCAAAACTCATGAAGAACGTTTCGAGAGGTTGACATCTCTTGCGCTCTAAAAATCAAAGTCCCAACAAGTATATTTAATTATCAAAACTAATTAAAATAAAAATATTTATCGAAAATAAATCTTTTAAAAATTTAAAATAACCCTAAAAATCCAGAGGGCTTACATAAACTCTTTAGCATAAATACGAATACATATAGATATATTCGAATCCCTGGGTTCAGTCCCCTTACTGTTTGGCTCGACTGAACCCTTCCTCTCCCCCTAGCTGCCTATGCTCTGTAATATCCAATACTGATACCCACAAAATGAAAGTAGTATCAATATGTCAATATATACCAAAATTCCTAATATATATAAATCTTTATAACATGGTCTACACAATTCCTTATCTACAATAGAGACTCTGATACCACAAAAGACTCACTGATACTTGAATTTTCAATATACATGCACTGAGTTACTGCTTCTATTGACTGGGTTTCCCTTCACTCTCTATCAACCCACTATCCTGCTGCCAGTGCTTACTGTTGCACTAGAGAATCCATCTTTATAACATGGTCTACACAATTCCTTATGTATTCATGCAATATTCAAAAACATGTTTACAGTACATATATGTAGAGGACACACTCAAAACATCCCTCTAAATGCACACATACATATATAAGTATAGGTTTATATATACATAGGCACATATATAGGCCACACACACATGTAAACTCAAATCTAACCGTACGTTTCATGAGATATTAAGACACCTTGCCACGTATCCTATTTAGGATACACACCCAAAATCTCAACTCAAAATAGACACAAAAATCCCTTTGGGGACACGTGTCGAACACTTGGTGCTCAAACCTACGATACGCCTAAGATACTCTATCAAACCTTGTCCGAATCCTACCAAATTTTATAGACAAGCCTAAAATAGGTAGACACACCTAATTAGTGAGCTACTAGGCTAGTGTCAAGTGCCATGTGAAATGGGGCATGGACACAACATATGTAGGAGGCACGAAAAACTCCAAATTGATCCCGTGTCCAATCGTATCCAATTGTGGCCACATTGCTAGCCTCACAACACTCTAACAAATCTAATTAGGTCATCTAATAATAAATACTTGGTGTTCATTCTCGGATTTTTTTCCAAGAATGACACAAAAACCATATGTAAAGGTCTCCAAATGATAAATTACAAATGACACTAATTTGAAATAGTTACAAGGGTTAAATACTCGGATTTTTCTTACTAATTATCTTTCTAGAGAGGAGTCTACATTTTAAGAATGCTATGTATCTTACTATTGGTTTCTTACTAATTGGCTAGGTTAGACAATTATTCCTAGAGAGGAGTGTACCCGTGTCCAAATTTGTGACTGAATTATTTGACACGTATTCGACATGATTTGCAGTATTCAGTCTAGAATTTTATCTTAATCCATCATTCCTATGTATTGTAATCTAACAAGACAAATACTCCTAGAGAGGTTTTACCACAGGTTGGCCTATTTATATGAGATGGTGTCAAATGTTGAGCTTTTATTCAGGATTTGGTGGTGTGCCCCATTACTATGTGTTGTTATCTAGTAAGACTACTCCTACAAATGTTTTACCATAGGTTGGACTGTTTATACCAGACGGTGTCAAGTATTAAGCCTTTATTCAGGATTTGGTAACTGAATAAGCGTAGTGACATCTTTTATCCTATGTACATAGATGTTTTTCCTATGTTTGAAGATTCATTGATTTCGTCTTGGAGAAAAGTGTAATTGTGAGTGTACCTTACACTCTAAAATTCTTACATGTCTATTGAATTGCAGTCTGGCTCTTTTGATTTGGTTGGCATAATTATTTATGAGATACAACATCCACCTCCTCGACCGTATGTACTTAGTCTCAACCGTACGTACTTAGTATCTGCGATGCAATTTGGAAGTAGGTTTGTACGTGATAGGTACAAATTTCGTGTTTATGGTCTGGATTAAGATTATTCTTGTGTTCCCGAATCTGAAATGTTTCTAAAGTGTGTTTTAGAAATAATTCAATACTCGAGACTATGCAAAATTAAATTGTCAACCTATACGTGCTCTCATTAATATTTAATGGTCTTACCAGATGGCACCCAAGACCCTAGGATCTCGTTTGAGAGAGGCACAGATAGCTGCTGAGGAGGTAGTGGTACCTCCTGCTGAGGAGAGATAGTGGTACCACCTGCTGCTGAGGAGGTCAAGGAAGAATTTCCTCCTACTATTAAGGAGGAAGTAATTCCTAAAGCCGAGATAGCTGTGAAGGAGGAGGTGGCACCAGAGGACAGTTGTACCGGGAGTTCCAGTCATCCATCTCCTCTGGATATTGATCTTGCTGGCGTGGATCCTACTTATGCGCAGTGGCTGAGGAGGGAGATCTCTCTGCGCTTACGTAGAGGAAAATATATATATATATATATATATATAATATATAATATATATAAATATATTATATTATATATTATATATATATATATGATTTTTGACCAGATTTGTTTCTGGTAGACTTATTTCTGGGTTTTACTTGGATGGTTTTACAACTCTTGATGCTTTTTATTTTCTAGACATGGTTATTTTATAGACTTGGATGTTTTTGGATGCAATTACCTAGACTTTTATTATATAGAAATTCAACGGAGGGTTGCTCCGGGTCTCATTGATGTATGTTGATTTGTGTGATATATTTGTGATAGATATTTGTATATGGTTGTGTGATGTATGTTGGTTTGTTGGTTTGTGTGAGGTGTGAAGCATATTGTGATGTTTCGATGTTTCGGATGTTGTACGAACAGGGAATGCTGTGATTTATGTAAAAAATCAAAAAAATTTCAGTTAGCGACGGACTTGCGATATTGCGACGAAAGGCGACGGCTGAGTGACGGAATATTCCGTCGCAAACTGAAGAATTTCCAGTTAGCGACGGATGTCGACAGATTAGCGACATATCCCGACAGAATAGCTACAGAATATCCGTCGCCACGGTTCTAGTAGTATGAAAGATTCACAGAACCGAGTCGACGGATGTACCGTCGCTATTCCGTCGGGAGCCCGTCGACAAGTAGCGACTACCAACGACAAGTTAGCGACGGATATTGCGTATCAGATACTCTCTGATACGCAACTACCGACCATTTTAGCGACGGATACGCACTACCAAAATTTCTCGATTTAGCGACGGCCGGATCCGTCGCCAGTCCGCCTTCTCCGATTTCTCCTTGTACGCAGGGGTATCCATCATACCTAAGAGGTCCTCATAATACTCCTGTCGGATCCAATTCGGCCTCGTATGCCCCATTTTTAGGTCATGAATCATATCCCGTATCTTCTTCGAGGCAGCGCTTCTGTAGGTCCTACGGATCGCGTCCTCGCGATGGGGGGCCACTAGTACGTCGTCTAACATAGAAATTCAATTATCACGTAATTTAAAAAATGGTTGATTAAAGAGTAACTCATAATTAACCAGAAGATATAGATATACCCTCAACTCGTCGAGCCAGACGTACTGCACGTTTGGGGGCACCGACAAAAAGTTGAGGTAGGGACCGTAGAAGTTAGCCCTGATAATTTCTCCAAGAGCCCTGCCAACATTAAATGGAAAAAACCTACAAAGAAGAAACGACTGGATTATTAACTTGAATAAATGAAAGAAATTTAATAAATTTACTTACGAGGTCCCCACGGGCCATAGCTCTCGTCGGAACTCGCCTCTCGGCCTCTCTGGTGCCGTCGGAGGATCCGCGGGTCCGCGTATGTACTCCCCAATAACCGGATGGAACCGAGTATGGGGTACTCCGGAACCCACTATGTAGTAACTGTGGCATCCCCTGGTGGATTCGCTGCTGGTGGTTCCGATAGCGGAACGGATCCGCTAGCAGATCCGGACTCATGCCTCGATGAAGTGGTCGATCGAGGGCGGGATGCGTCTGTGCCCGGGGTACTCTCCGGATCGGGCTCGCTCGATGGGGTCATATTCCAGGAACTTTGAATGCGACCACGACCACCAGCACCACTACGACCACGACCATGACCCGCACCACCACGACCACCACCACACACACGACCACGGCCAACCATCATGACCTGTAAATAGAACACATAAACATAATTAACAATATAAAAGTGTAAATGGATATAAAAAACTAAAGTAAAATATACATACCACCAGTAGGGAGACGAGTGCCGCCACGACGAAAAGACTAGGAGTGCCATCTGCAATAAGTAAGTAATCGAATGAAAAAAAAACATGAATTTACGTAATTGCTTTTATGAGGTCAAACTTAATTCACGAATTGGAAGTGTTTTCAATATACAACAATATTTAACGTAATCATCGTCTTCGTTCTCATCCTCGGCCTCGTCTTCATCATCATGCTCCTCATCCTCATCCTCATCCTTATCTTCATCGTCGATTTCATCTGCATCCTCATCCCCATCAAATTCTTCTTCTTCTTCTTCTTCTTCTTCTTCTTCTTCTTCTCTTCTTCTTCTTCTTCTCTGCCTCAATTTGGGACAAGACGCCTCTTTCTCCCCTGGTTGACAGTAAGTCTTGTGTATCAACCTCTTTCTCCCCTCTATTTCTCAACAATATCTTCAACATCCATTGTATCTGAGTGTTGTCCCAAGTATTGGGACTTTTCGATCTGGTCCTCTTGGTATGCTGGGTCTCCAACGTTGAATGTATTCTCGATTTAATCTTGCATACTGTCCACCAGTCAAATCGATCTCTACGACGCCTTGGATAGCTTGTATAGTAGACTTGAACAGCCTGATTTGCTATCGCAAATGTATCGGACCCTCTATACCTCCTGCGATGATTTATATCGACGAATCCAAATTGTTTATCGATTCTCCAACCGATATTTGGTGTATCGAACCACTCACATTTGAACATCACAATATGTATCATATGGGCCAGTATATTGTAAATCTACAATATCCCGAACTCCATAATAGTCAAAGTTCGGCTCGTCGTCATAGATGGTGCCTCTTATGCAAACACCGGAATCCTTGGTACTGATGCTGCATTGATAAATTCGACATTTATAGCATTCTGAGTTGACTTAAACCTGAAGCCATTAACGACATAGCCTGGCCAAGTCTTTATTTGCTTCTTCGGTCCCAGTGCCAGATAATGAACACTCTCATGAGTGAGTGTTGTTTCAGGCAATAAAACCTGTAAACAATATTTATAATTTAAATGTTTCAGATTATATATTAATAATCTCAATTATAATCACAGTTACTTACGTATTTGCGAAACCATGACGAAAATGTACAATCAACCTCTCTTTGAAGTCCCTCATCGGTAAATCGGGTCTCCTCATTTTGACTTCATCTCTAAATACACTATTAGAGAAAATATAATAAGTGTAGTCACTTACTTCATCAAATTCGAGATTATAACGAGTGCAAGTGTACTGACTTACTTCTCCAAATCTCTCACTTCTTGTATGTCACAGTTTAACAAGACATATCGTGAGCGGCATCATACTCGTCGTCTGTCAACCACCGTCTTTTACTAGCCCCAACAGGCTTGCCCCTTACATGAATATTCCTCCATCCTCAACGTCCTCGTCATTCTTTGAGGTCTATTTCGATTTATCTTAACATGAGTATCGAAATAAATGAGCAGAAGTTTGACACCTCTTCGATAAGATATGCTATCGAAGCCTCTATATGAGCTTTGTTGCCAACTTTCTTCTTTAGATGGTGTAGGTATCTAGAGAGACAAATTATCTTGAGAATTAAGAAAGAATTTTAAAACCACTGAAATTCAACTTAAATTATATCAATTTTTATGTACCTTTCAAATGGGTACATCCATCGATAATGAACAGATGCACCGACACGGGCTTCGTATGCTAGATGAATCGGTAGATGCTCCATGCTGTCGAAGAAGCCAGGAGGAAATATTTTCTCCAACTTGCAAATTGTTAAGATATTCTCCTCAAGTTCAACCATGTGTTGCACAGTCAACTTAGTTGAACAAATATCCCTAAAAAATATTGATAGTTCGGCCAACGGAACCCATACAGCAGAAGGCAACAACTCTTTCAAAGCAATGGGCAGTAATCTTTCCATAAACATGTGGCAGTCATGACTCTTCATTCCCGTTAGCTTGCGTTCATTGAGGTCAACGCATCTAGACAAATTACACATAGCCGTCGAAAAATCTTAAAGTAGATACCCACTTGCAGATTATTAATCTATCTTCCTTGCTCAATATGTATTGTGCTATCGGCTTACTTAATTGTCTAGCAGCTCCCCTTTGTATCAAGTTTAGATAAGGACGCTTGCATATCTCGGCAATGTCTTGTCTTGCTTTTGGATTGTCTTCGTCTTTCCTTTAATGTCCATGACGGTATTGAAGACATTTCGAACACATTCTTTTGATATGCATAACATCAAGATTATGCCTTATAAGATTATCTTTCCAATAAGGCAAGTCCAGAAGATATTCCGTTTGGTCCAGTTTGGTTTTGTCCGAACCCATCGACACGATTGTTCGATGGATCTTCCATTACAGTGGGCAAGTCCTTTACATCTTCCCAAATATCGTATCCCGACAATCTGGCAGGCGGATGAGAAAATTCTTATTTTTCAGCTCTGAATGCGTCTTGTTCTTTCTCCAAGGATGACTCGCGGGCAGAAATTGACGATGACAATCAAAAAAGAAGTTTTTCCTCCATGCTTAAGGCGAACGCCTTACTATTTTGCATGCATATCGGACAAGACAGGGTGCCGTGAGTACTCCATCCCGACAGCATACCGTATGCGGGAAAATCATTGATTGTCCACATCAGTGAAGCTCTCATCTGAAAGTTCTGTTTCCTGGAAATATCATAGGTCGTGACGCCATCTCCCACAGCTGTTTCAGCTCATCCACCACACGGCTGTAAATATATATCGATATTCTTCGTCGGATTTTTGGGACCCGGTATGATAGCTGTCAAGAACATATAAGGAGTCTTCATACACATCCATGGTGAGATTGTAAGGGGTCAGAATGACCGGCCAGCAGGAGTATTGAGATCCCGACTGCCCGAAAGGGGCGAATCCATCAGAACATAGTCCCATGCGTACATTTCTGGGCTCTGCAGCAAAATCTGGATGGCAAAATCGAAATATTTCCACGCCTCTCCATCCGAAGGATGTGACAATCTTCGTCGTCCTTTGTGCGTTCTTCGTTGTGCCATCATGTGTTCTGCTGTATTCTGAGACATATACATCCTCTGCAAGCGCTTCGTGATCGACAAGTAATGCATATACTTGTAAGGACGTCGTTTTCTAGTTGACTTTCCTTTTCCCCTGACTTGCTTGTAACGATCCGTATTACAGAAGCTGCAACTTTCTACATCCTCGTTCTCCTTGTAGTACAACATGCATCCGTTGCGACAACAATCTATCTTGTGTACCCCAGTCCCAGTTGTCGGACCATCATCTTCGACTTATAGAAGTTTTTTGGAAGCTCTTTTGATTCCTTCGGTAACACCTCATTCATTAGTTGTGTAATCCGATCATAGCAAGTTGTGGTAAGTTAAAATCGGACTTTATGTTCAATAACCGCATCGTCACTGAAGTACGGAATGTGGAACACAACCAGGAATAAAGAAGTTTCAGCATCCTGAAACATATCATAGAACTCCTTCGCCTCGGGATTAGGATCCTCCGGATCAAAATTAGGCCCTGCCACGTCGTACACCATATCTCGTGCAAGGTTCTGACGTCTCCATAATCAACGGAGCATTCGTCGTCATCGACGACAAAATCCGCTGCAGCATTATCATCAAAAGCATAAGTAGCAGCATTCGCAACCTGTCTTTCGGCATATAGTTCACCTTGCGATGACCACAGGCCGTAATCACGTACGAAACCCTTACGGGTCAAATGATCTCTTACACTTACCACTTCTTCGTAACGTCTATTGCGACAATTATGACATGGACACTTGATTTTGTTACCGTCCATAAACTGAGCTTTGCTCATGGCATACTTAAGAAACACTTCCACGCCTGCCTGAAAATCGTCACTCACACCTATTCTGCTCTCGTGTTGTCGTTTGTACATCCATGTACGATCAACGAAATAACGATCCATCACAGATTGATGTAAAAATCTGTATAGTAAGACAAACTAAACAGAATTAGTATATAATCATGTAACTGGTGGATCCGCTAGTATTCTAGCTCGAGAAGAGAAAAATCTAAGTACAGTTGTTACTAATAGTTCGATACCGATAGTGCAATACCGATATCGATACCGATAGTGTGATACCGATACCGATACCGATAGTGCGATACCGATACCGATAGTCCGATAGTTCGATACCGATACCGATAGTCCGATACCGATTATAGGTCAATTAATCAAACTGAGTCAATCTATCTATTTCTAAATTGCAAGAGTCCACTTCTAGGATATGGGAGCTATATCCTAAATATCTAGTCTAAAATTAACTTGGTTAGGATACTAGAGTGTCCTTACTATCTAGCAAGCACTACCTTAGTCTAGTCACACTAGCATTAATTACCTATAATTCCTACCATGTCTACACTCTAGTATATTTAGGATATAGTCCGATACCGATAGTCCGATACCGATAGTCCGATACCGATTATAGGTCAATTAATCAAACTGAGTCAATCTATCTATTTCTAAATTGCAAGAGTCCACTTCTAGGATATAGGAGCTATATCCTAAATATCTAGTCTAAATTAACTTGGTTAGGATACTAGAGTGTCCTTACTACCTAGCAAGCACTACCTTAGTCTAGTCACACTAGCATTAATTACCTATAATTCCTACCATGTCTATACTCACACATTCACCCCAAGCCGTCATGTATGCTAATAGGCATGGTAGGCCTGCCTTTTCATTCCTCACTCTCTAAAGCACACATACACATATATGTATATCACAATTAGATGTATGATATATACATCTATATATAAGCACACAACTGACTTATGCAGATAAAGAACTCGCATTGTCCTTGACACAGTGAACATATACACTATGAACCCAAACTCCATATTCACATTTACTAATCCAAACACCCACCAAACTAATGGATAACACCCAATAGGGTAACACATTATTTAGCCAATATATAAACTCAGATGAATTGATAAGCAAAGCCCCCCGCCGCCCCCGACTAAAGCCCGCCGCCCCAAGCCCCGCCCAGCCCCCGACGCCCCCGTCCCATGCAAGCCCGCCGCCCAGCCCCCGACGCCCCCGCCCCAAGCCCGCCGCCCAGCCCCCGCGCCCCCCCCCAAGCCAGCCGCCCACCCCCCGACGCCCCCGCCCCAAGCCCGCCGCCCAGCCCCCGATGCCCCCCCCCAAGCCAGCCGTCCAACCCTCGAATGTCCCCAAGCCCGCCGCCCCCGCTGCCCTACGTCGACACCGCGACAGAGAGATCGAGAGAGAGAGAGAGAGGGGATTACCTTCGGAAGAGAGGAGAGGACGCCGACGCCGTTCACCGAAGCGCGGAGAGAGAGAGAGAGAGGAGAGAGAGAAATTTTGGGGGAATGCAAAAAGTTCCCCCCGCCGTTTCATTTTAAGTCTGGAACGTAAATTTAGCGACGGAAACGCGACTGCTAATTGTCCGTCGCCAAGTGGTCGCTATTATTGATACTTGTCGACTGAATATCCGTCGCTACGTAGTCGAAAAATGTTCCGCCAATTCTCTACACAATTCCCGCCAAATAATCGACTATATAGCGACGACTGGAGTTCCGTCGCTATATCTCCGACTACCTAGCGACGGATATGCGACCTTTCCTCCACCTAAAATTGAAATAAAAAATGTAAAGACGTGTGGTCGGTAATCCGTCGGCGAGCTGCCACGAAGCTGTTGCTAACGCCGACTGAAAATTCCGTCGCTAGTTGTCCTTCGCTAATTTACTGTATTTTGGTAGTGACGGCTGTCGCTAAGGCGAGTGTCATTAACTTTCTGATACGCGCTTTGACGAAAATCCGTCGGTAATTCGTTGCGAGATGTACGAGTATGGTTGACGAAAATCCGTCGCAAAATCGTCGCTGGGCGACAACTTGGCGACGGATTGTTTTTAGCGACGAGTCTTTTTTCGACGGATATTTTTGCCCAAAATCAGTCAGCCATCCGTCGGTATTACCATTTACCGATGGTCGGACGACGGATAAGGCTGTCGCTAAAGCGATGAATTTTGGTAGTGTATTCTCCCTCAAATAATTCAAAGATAAAGAGAATCATCCTTCAGAGCTCCAGCACCTTTCCTTTCAAGCTACTTTCATTTTTCTTTCCTTTCATTTCCACATCCTTTCCTTTATTTTCTTTTGCTGGATGAATTTTTTTTTGTTTAATTTATGGACCGGTTGGTTGCCCTAGGGCCGGGGGGTTGCCCAAGCCCACTGGCTTGTTGGGCTTGCCCTAGGGCCGGCCCTGTCCCAAAATATTGCCACCTTTTTTAGTTTCCTCTCCTCTCTACCTTAGTCACCCACAACTACATCTCCTTCGATCCGTCGACCACCAGATCACAAGAATCATGTTACTATGTTACTTTAATTTCTAAAAAAAATATGAAAACCTAAATCTAAAAAATGGGAGATTTCACATTATTAATATATATAACTATGTTACTGTAATTTTTAGGTAGAACCTTTGTGAGCATGTCCATTCTATTATTATCAGTATGAACCTTCTTAAGCAACACGTCCTTCTTCTCAAGCACATCTCGTATCCAATAATAGCGAGTCTCAGTATGTTTGGACCAACTATGAAATGTCGGATTCTTCTCAATGGATTGCACTCTAGCTATCGCAAAGCAAAATGTACTGCTCTTATGTAAGCCCCACTTCCTACAGAAACTTATTCATCTACAACTCCTCCTTACAAAGCTCCGTCGTCGCAATATACTCTACCTGTGTCGTAGACAAAAAAAATACACTTCTGCAACTGTGACTACCACGATACCGTTCCGCCAATAAACATCATCATATAACCCTAGGTTGTAACACCCTAGTCCCAAAATGCATATAGGACTAGTATACGTAAAAATGTCAGTTACTTATCAAGTGGACTCCAGTCCAGCTTGAATACATATAAGCTGTCTAGAGGTCAAGTCTAGGTATACCTAGCAATTCCAACTATATATATCTCAATCAACATGATATCATCTCAAGTGAACCAAGTGTACAATGCTGATCGAACAATAATACACCGCTTTCACAAAAATAAATTACCAAAAAAGACAATATATAGTAAAGTTGGCCAGATCTTAATACAACTGTTTGAAGAAGCTCATGACAGAGAAATAAAGCTTGTGAAAGTAGGCTATATCAGCAAAATAAATCAATAAGAATAAAACATGTTAATGGAGGAACATGATAAATGTATCCACTAATATATCTGAAATTCTGAAGATGCAATCGTCAAACACCAACTATTCTATAGAGCAAACTCAACAATAACCTGGAGAGATCATCAGATTCTCAGAGAGACGTAACAAGGTACAAAAATAGCATGTTAAAGTAACAGCAAAGAAGATACATGAACTGTAGGACGTATAGCTCCAAAACGCATAGTTCCAGACGCGTAGCACCTGACTCATAGCCGTCTAGACGTATAGCACCGAGACGCATAGACGACATGCAACGATCAAAGCGTCACTTTGCGCCCTTCGTCCGAGTCCGAGTCCGAGTCCGAGTCCGAGACGCTATGTCCCTACGGGACTTACCTCCTATGGAACCCAAAAGTGGTGACAAAACAAAGATTTGTTCTTTGTTATTTATATTTAACCCTCTAGGAAAATTAATCCACATGGGACACCTCACCTCATGTGCATACTCCAATACAAACATAGTTTTATATTGAGATATACACTTTGATAATTTTTTAGTGTAGGACTAAAAATTTCAAAGCAGAGTAGAAAACACCAACATAATGCTCACCTGTAGAAGAAAGTAATTTCATGTCATGCTCAACCATATCTGAGGCATGCATGCACCAAATTTCCAGCTCAGGCTCAGTCACGAGGCTAGCTAGCTGTGCCAAGTGATGCCCAGCATTCTACAAAGAACGTGACTGGCTTTCCGATATCTGCAGTATAACCCTGTGCTTGTGAATGATTAATATACAACTGAACATGACATTCTACATTGTCCTCATGTTGGTGTCTGACTGTCCAAAAGTCTTCTCATATTTCCAGAGAAATTAACGACAGCCACTAGAAGTGCGCAAAGCTCCCGGCCCCCTCCTTTAATTTGCGTCAACCCAGAAAGTCAACTAGCAATCTACAGAGCTGACAAACCTATGTTTGCTGGTGGTTACTATCGAGCGTACGTATTTTCCTGGTGATCGAACTGCAAATGCTCTGTACAGCACGTAATGCCGCCTGCATCGAGTAGAGAAGTGACCGTGAAATCCCCGGCCCCAGCCCTCTCTGCAGACAAAATGATCGAGCGATATAAATATTCGATCTGGACTCAAGCTAGTACTCCACCACATTAATTGTCCTTCTCTTTGAAATATGTCCAAACCAATTTTGGAGCACAGAGCAAGTGTTTAGCATCCAATTTTGAAGCGCGGAGCGCGCTACTCTATATACATATGTCGCACGAAACGAGTCGAAAAATAGTACAACATGACACTGATACGGGCGTATATATATGGATGAGACACTGACTTTTAGCATCTCGGTGTATTTTGGGGTGTCTATGCATGTCTTGTACAATAATATGTTAAGACGCTGCTACTTGGCCCCCAATCTGTGATCGCGGAGGTGCTTGCAGACCATGGGTCAACGTTCCATTGACAGAATTTTTAGCGACGGATCTGCGGTCACAAATTGCGGACAAAATATTTTTTTTCCAATATATTATATGTATAAGTTTGTAGTACCCTTAGTTTACTAGATTAATTGTAAGTCTTGCAGCCACCTACCTTACATATTTGAAACCAAATCCAATCAAGAATAATAAGTACCTTTGATCATAATAACTCATTTAATTAATATCTAGGTCACGCTCCTAGTAATCTATATATCTATTCGACCTACATTGCACATGTCCAAAGCACTTAGAGATAATTGTTGCTCATTTTATTTTTCGATTGGTGCCACCTCCGGCCTTCCACTAACCACTCGTCTCTTATCTAAAATGCTACATTTGCCGATCATCCATTTTAGAATTCTCATTTCGTTGATCTTAGTATTGCTATCAACACTATCATTCATAAATCATAGTACAAAGGTATCTTGAGAACACAAAACCACTCCACAAATATTCAATTTCATCTATCCTTAACATCCATTTCAACTTCCCATAAAGTATCACACTTTGTCATTCTTGTTCATCAATATAGTTTCCTCTTGACCGCTCATTTCTTTTATATTATCTGTTCAATTAGCTATATTTTACATAAAAATCAATCGTCCTTCTTTGAAAATATCCTCGAGAAATTATGAAATCAAATTAATCAATATAAAACTAGTAGTAATCCATTTGTTTGTGAGACCTAGGTATTGTCCACACCTGATCTTCTTACATCATGGAGATTGTTACATTAGCAGTGGCAGACCTAAGTAGAGGGCTGGAATGCCCTCCAGTCCAACCCCACCCCCCCCCCCCCCCCCCCCCCCCCCCCCAACCACACACACACCCTCCAAAAAAAAATTTTGACGTATATTTTTTTTTTGTGGTATTTTATGTAAGTCCATCTATACATATTCCACCCTAATCTATTCCAGCTCGAATTTATGGTTCCGTCCTTGTACATTAGCGCAAAAAATGGTTAGACATCACGATAGTGGCGCCATTGATGCATTCATTTGGGTATTACCTTCAAAATATGGAAGGTATCGAAAGTCGTTGCGTACATTGCTATCTAGGTGGCACTGGCATAGTAGAATTTGATCGCGAATTAATTTTGTAAGTGCGAGCGATCGCAGACAACAGATTACAACTGGATCGCCAAATGTGATATCATTGCTAGGAAGTTGCTATAGCTAGCTATGTCCATTTGTCGCAACGTGGCAGGAAGTTTTCTTGATCATCACTCTATTTCTCCAATGGTGCATGCATGTAGCTAGGAAGCATTATCGGCAAGAACCCCAAGACTTCAGTGATTACATGCGTGGATTGAGCTTAATTATCATTTACCAGGGAGTGGTCCAGTGGTAACCCAGATATGAGCGGGCATGGACTCGAATTCGAGTTCCAAACAATACTTAAACAATAATACTATGGGAACACACTTTTTTTGACATACTCTATAGCCACACTAATGCGACAGTACGTTATTTGATGTTAATTATTACCTCTCTTTTAAGACTTTTCTTGACATCCAATAATACACTACCACATCAGTGTGATTATGGAATGAGTCAAAAAAATGTGTCCCTGTAACATTATTCATATTTAAAATAGTAAAGGTCTTGGTGGTATTAGTCCAGGACAAAGTAAAACAAAAATGTAATATATGAACCAATGGACTCGTTATGGCATTTTCACAAGTTTGCAGCTTTACAACATGAAAATTAAGTATAGATGCAAGCTCAGGAATGAATAGAGCCGGCCCATGGATAAGCCAAACAAAACAAGACTTCGGAGTTGGACAACTAGCATCTCCTTATGCAACTCTCATGTTCAGCATGACCACCACAAGAGGTCAGCGTCGCAGATGACCCTCTAGGAGTGGCCCACAATAAGGGTCAAGACCGGCAACCAAAATTAATTTCGGATAGGACAACCAATCCCCTGGCAGGCAATCCAAGCTCACTAACAAAAAATAGAAGCAAATCACGCTCAACAGCTTACGTACTTAACTGTTTGATCTTGTGCCAAGTGAAACACAAGAAAGCGACTGTTTAATTAATTTGGATGACATATATACGTGACTAGTTTAATTTACAGATATCTGCAATATAATTAACGTCGAAGACCATTTGCCCTATGTTCGTGATGGACAACTAATTAACTAAACGCAACGTCTCACCTTGTCATGATGTTGGTGTCGAATGTGGAAAGTCTTGAGCTCATCTGTCGAGTCGAGAGAAACGGTCGATAGCCACTAAAAGTGTGCAGAGGACCACCCTTCCCTTTGCATCATCTCCTCATGAAGTCAACTAGCAATCTACGGAACTGCAAAATTAGGAATGAAAATTCCGATGCTCGCTACGCTAACTCTGTGCAGAACTAACCACGAAAATTCCCCGATCGATCGAGCCCGCTGCAGAGAAAATGCGAGATCAACATACTAGCATATAAAATAGAATAAGTCCTCACACGCAGACGGAAAACCGTACACAAACCGAGGACACGTGACGTTCTTCCGTTGGTTCGGACTAGAACCCACCAAAAATCGAGTTCCTGCTAGCATTAGGTTCCAGTCCGGACCAGTAGAAGACCGCCATGTGTAGCAGTGTTGTATAATTTCTTTTTTCCCGTACAGACCCAAATTATGCCGCGTGCATCAGGTCTTTGATGTTGTGGGATCGTGGGTGGGACGGCCGTACGTCCTCACGGTATTTCATCATTTTTATTACACCTCTGTCAATACTGGCAAGCTCTCGGTCGTGCACGAGATAAAGGACGTCCACGGACCAGTCGCATCTGACCGCATGTACAAGGCGAGGTAACTTCTCTGATCCCGTGTCCGAGTCGAGGCACATTTACGGACCGGTCGCATCCGCACGAACGTTCGCTCGAGGATAGGTAACGCACACGAGTCTGGTAAAATTATTCCCATGGTTCAGAATGTTGTCGCTTTCATCAGACATCTGATGCGTGCGAGCATGGATGTCTCGGATCGCAAGCTCTGCAGAAGACTTCTCATCGTCGCCCTGTTGTATAAAATATTCAATCTGGACTATTTAGAAGTCGGTCAGTCCAGTACTACTGTGTGCTTCTCCATCTGCGATACAAAGTAGAGAGATTAAGCTCAACAAAAGATGTAAATATAAACAAACAAAAGTTGCGTCACCACTAGGTATATTCCTTCCATTGACATTAAGAGTGAGCTAACCTCTCACATTACGTAGATGAAGCCAATATACAAAGCGACGGAGATGACATGAGAGAGAGAGGGAACAATTAGCAACAGGACAAGCGTGACAGTCCGAGCTAAGACCACGAGACTTCAAGTATGATGCCAAAAGCCAAAATGGCATGCCAGAGCGGCCAGAGCCAAATCCAGAAGTTAAGAGACGAAGACGATCGACGTCATTCGACGTTCGTACGTACGTCCTCTTGCGTCGAACATCTTGCTGAATGAAGAAATATAGATACTCATTAGTTGATTCCTTCAGTGGTACTATGTGAAGAGAACGAATGTGATCTAGAGCCAAATGGCATGTGATTAAGAATGAGATCATATATACTGCGTTCCCAACAACCGTACTGGCACTCAAAAACCTACAACACACAGATGTGTCGATCGAGTGATTAATTACTATCATATTTCAGTCAGCTAAAATAATAATAATATTTCAGTCAGCTAGGTGCACACGGCTACATTTGCTTAATTTCTATAGCTCAAAATTCCTATATATATAGACTAATAGATACACTTATTAATTAGGGGCAGGGAAAAAAAACTTTGACAAGATGGCTGTATTAAAATTTGATACAGCCTTCTGTATGACAGGTGAGCCCTCCATATTTTTTGGTAATCGTGTAAGAAAATATGTAAAGGAGGCCCATCTGTCATACAGATATTGTATCAAAACTTTGATACATCCTTCTGTATCAAAGTTTAGCTCTGGGGCAGGGGCGTAACCAGCTGGATTCGAGTGGCCGCATCTGTACCTTCTGAAAATTTGAAAAAGAATTTTATATACTAGATATTGAATTGTATCCTATGGACCCATACCAAAATGGATATTTAAGTACTGGAACTATAGATGTAGTTAAAACTTAACAAGATATAGTTGAACAATACAAATACGGGATAAGTAGCTTAGTACCAATGGTCATTGTTAAAGTATCGATGATTCATAGTATATGATAAATGCATATAGGCAAGATAACTTTATAATCCAATTGAAACAATTAAGAAAATAATGACCACTAGTAAGCATCACAGTCAATCTGAACCTGATTCAATATAATTAATATATACCCATTGAACTAGCATTAACACTTACCTCCAAAATCTCATCCCTTCAAGTTCCTCTGCCACGTGGTCCCCTTCTATTTGTTCATGTCTTCCCCCAACTCTCACCTATTTGTTTGAGTCAATAAAGGAGTGCCATGAGACGGAGGGACATGGAAAGATAAAGTTTTTGGACGTACATATAGCATAACTCTTTAACAAAGAAATAAAGGTCCATGTTATTGTCGCTTTTGCTATTGTCCATGATTTGATCAGTTGTTCTGATGCTTGAAGTGAGCTACTTGAACATTCATATTTTAGTTAAAAATTGCCGGTTGGGTATGATCTCGTTGGTCCGAGTAATCCCTGCACGAACCTATTGCACCAAAAGACGCGCACGACCGACGTGTAAAAATTGACGGAACTCGAATTCATCGACTCATGTGCGCAAGAAATTTGGCATATATCCGTCGAGATTATATCGTATTAATATTTTTTCCGAAATTTGCGATTATTGTCCTTACGTTTTTCGGGTCGCGACAAGACTTGCCTCATTAGGTGTGCAACGTCGAACTTGTCATACGACATAAATTTCGTCCAGTTCTGAAATTCTTAACCACATCATCATTATTCTTTGTGTTTATTTAATTTATTATTTATTACTAGTAAGAATTGCCTGCTCTAGATGAAAATTTTGGCTACGTCAATGATTAGGAGTGAAATAGTATTAGTCAAAAAAGCTATTAATTAGAAGTATAGGTAGATGTAAACAAAACTTGGATTAAGAACTAAAATTGATATAATTTTTATGTTAATGTTGCCTAGGAGAACAGAATGAAAAAGATTCAAGTAGCCAACTTCAAAAATATTAGAATAAAAGCCCTAGTGTCTAAATACATATGTAGTTATTAAATTAGAATCAACCCTTGGAGCTGGCGTAGAGGCCCTTCGGAAGGGCTGACGGAGAATTATATTCACACATTAATTCTACCCATCACTGATAAAACAATATATGCTTCATGTCCTTTTTTTTTTTTTTTGCTATGTCCGACATAATATGCAGAACTTTATACACGCTTCATTGTATGGTATTTGGGTCCATTGTTTCTCTATTTGCACATATACCTACATTGCTCTTCTGTGATTCGATTCGAGACTGCCTGTCAAGTTAAGAAGGTTGTATCTCTTCCCACTGACTAAAAGAGCCAAATGAGTTCGATATATAATATATGCTTCATATCTCAAGGATACAAAATCAAAAAAAAAAAAATCTAGTTTTGAGAACCGAATAGATCCTGCAGAAGTTTAAATCTAGAACTTTCTCAAAAGTAGCACAGTATGCAGCATTGGAGACCAATAAGCATCCCCTCTCGTGTGGTTTCTATTCTTGTGACGCCGACGACGAAAGCTATCAAAGATTCCGAAGGGGTCCGGGTGCCAACATGTAGAGGAGTTTGTGGGCATAAAGGGCTCTTGGTGATGAGCGCATTGGGAATGTGGACCTCACCCTTCTTTCTGCCTCCAACAGCTAATGCTGTCGTCATTGTATAATATTGTATAATATTGGATAAATTATCTTAATTTTATTCCAACTATAGCACTTTGTCATGTTTTATTTTATGCATTGGAAAAGAAATCCAATTTTTTTTAGTTCCACAAGCATCGGCTATACCAAAATCTTATTTTTGCCTTCATATTAATTTATCTTCCTTGTTCATCTGTGAATTGTTGTGAGCTAATTCTGTAGACTACACATGATGCCCGCCGGTGTCGTTTGATTTGACGCGTATAACATGTACAAGTACGCGCTCACATATAGGGACACCGAATACCGATTTAAATTTTACAGACATTTTTTTTTTTTTTTGCTATTCGATCTATGGCACTAATAGCCACATTAATTATCAGCTGTTAATTGCTATTAAATCCAATTATTCCCTTGACTCTTGGGTAAAGGGCAGATGATCACTAGTCTAGTGGTTAAGAGATGCATGCGGTCCGAGTGGTCAGGAATTCGAATTCCAGTGGAAGCGATTCCAGAAATATTTTACCTGGTTCCAATATATATATATATATATATATATATATATATATATATATATATATATATATATATTGAAAGAAGGTAATTGCAGCGAACGCTTTCACCGGAAATCGAATTCCTGACCTCTCGGGCCGCATGCATCTTTCTTAACCAGTGGTTAAGAGAGATGCATGCGATCCGAGTGGTCAGGAGTTCGAATTCCAGTGGGAGCGATTCCAGAAATAATTTATCTGGTTCCAAAAATATATATATATATATATATATATATATATATATATATATATATATATATATATATATATATTTTTTTTTTTTTTTTTTTTTTTTTTTTTTTTTTTTTTTTTGAAGCAATGGGTACTTGTGGCGAACTCGCCTCCACTGGGGCTCGAACTCCCGACCACTTGGGTCACATGCATCTCTCTTAACCACTAGGCTAGAGGTCATTTGCATATATATATATATATATATATATATATATATATATATATATATATATTATATATATATATATATATATATATATATATATCCACTTTTTTATATATATATATATATAAAAAAAAAAAAAAATATATATATATATATATATATATATATCCACTTTTCTCTCTCTTTTTACCAGGAAAAAGAATCTTCATTCCATTTCACTTGTCTTTGTTCTAATATCTGGGTAAAGCTAGATTCGGAACAAATTTTTAAAGCTGTATGTAGTGACGGAAAATCAGTAACGAGTTCTACCCCTAGGAGGAATTTGAGAGACATAGATCTCAAATAATCTCTTAGAACAGTACTTCGTACACGACTCATCTTCATAGACCGGTAACACTAAATCTATTGTTTGTGTTTTGTAATTCTGCTTACAGAAAGTAAAGGTTTATTCTAGGGGTATTTTTGCAAATGCTCTATTTTCAAATATTGAAACTAGCATATACCTCAACTATTTTTAAACTAGAAAATGCCTCCATTTTTGGTACAGAAAAGTAAAAAAATCAAGATATACCCCTACTTTAAAATAGAAAAAATTGTTGTTTTACCTAGTAGTGGGAGTATTTGTTAGTTAAAAAAATTGTGGGATTATATATATATATATATATATACTAGTTTCAACAATTGGAATTGGAATATTTGCTAAAATATTTTTTTATTCTAAAACGATTTTGGTATCTTAATTTTTTATTGTTCGATTTTGTCATCACAACTTTATACCTTTTGAAATGTCTTTTTTCAATTTTAGAACACACCGAGAGTTCAAAAATATAATTTAAATTACTTATATTGTTGGATATACTTTTGAATTAGTCGCGATGGAGTACAAAAATCGAAATTAACGATGCAAAAAAAGTCATAACACTAAAGTTGAGGGGCTGTAAGGACAATTTAGTCTTGTATATCGAATCGAGATTTGATAGGATACAGGTAGGTGTTTCGAATACAAACCGATACGTGGCTGTCAGAGTGATGGTTGGATAGGAGGTTCCTTCCAGTCGCTCCGCGAGGCGATCAAGATTTCCAACTATTTAACCTAACCTGATGTCCCTTTTTTTGCTTTCCCATGAGTGCACTGAGAAAATATAGTGGGGTGGGGGTGGGGGTGGGGGTGGGGGTGGAGGAATGGATTAGAAAGTAATTGGTTGGCCCCACAGCCCTCACATGGAGAGGATAAGAGTGCTAATCAATGGAAAGTTTGTTGGATACAGGTTAGATTGACTTTCTAAATACAACACATACGTCCTCCCCACCACTTTCTCATGTGTGTGCAGAAAGTCAATTTTTGGATATTGTTAGCTCTTTAAGTAACACAACCACAACCTATATACAAATACAAGTATTAATTGAACTAAACCCTTACTTTGGGTTAGCTGCAACTGTGTTCTGATTTCACTTTTATTCATAAAGAAGTCTTTTAGGCAACAATTTTCCAGTTAAGGACCAACTTCTTAGGAATTTTGATAAATATCCACCCCTAAAACCAATTTTCCACTTTTATTCATAAAAGAATGTTTAATTAGAGCATCATGACTTCCCTAACTTCTAAAGTTATTTCTCGAAATTGTAAAACATTCATTGTACCCATCATCACTAAATCTTTGCTCCGTTTCAAATTTTAATGAGTTCGAAATATTAATTAATATACGATGACGGTTTTTTCGCAGATGCAGAGAGTTGTTTGAATATTAATTTCTGAGACGTCGACAAAAATCGTTGGCGAATTGGAACTATCATTTTAAAAGATGTTATCATCTATACTATTATATAATCCAAACACCAGGAATAGCTAGATTATATATATTCTTAGCCAAAAATTATTTCTACATGGACAATAAAGTCATTTACATCCTCACAAATTTAAATTTATAAAGTAGTTGTAACCCCTCCCTCTCTCTCACGTACAGTAACCTCCTCCCACCTTCTCTTTCTCTTTTTATTTTATTTTATTAAGCTTATTATAGAAAAATGTTGGGAATCGGATACGCCCTCTTGCGCTCCGATACCGTGTCTGAGACGTTGCCGCAGCAAAAATTTAGGCCAACCCACCTAAAATAACCAACCCCCGTCTAACGGACACCAAGCACAGATAAAGACAAGTATATGGCGGTGAATACGTCATCTAGACAAATCTCAATCTCTATAACTCAGATGAAATTACAAGATTGACAAAAACTAATGTTGAACCCTTTGTCCTAATAGGTTCAACCTCCTCACCAGACTCAAGAAGAAAAGAAAGAGATTACAATTGAAATCGCTAACCAACTCGTAGCAATCTCCCTAACCGAAGTTGACGACCCCTTGATTAGATCTCTTCTTCCTTCTGTCTTGGATGGTGAAGTCCTAAGAGCAAAGTGCGAAACTTTCTCTTAGATTTTCTATGGCGAGCACCTCGAATCTCCACTTTAGTGTTGTGCTTTGTGTCTCCACCCTCATCCCATATATATAGCATGAGAAAAACCTATTTTAGGTCATAATATGATTTCTTAAATAGGAAGCTCTCAAATAAGAATACTTCTACACCTAAAATAGCCCATCAACGTCCTATTTTAGATTATAATAGGATCTCTTAAATAGACAACCCTCAAATAAGAATCATATTATATCTAAAATAGTCCAGCACTAATTATGGACATCCAAATCAAATTAAATTAAATATTTAATCAGATTTGGACTCCATAAATATGCTATTACCAAATCAAGACTGGACTCCGACAATCTCTCCCTCCAGTCTGATGAGAGGGTGTTGACCACATGCCTCCTCAACTGGACTCCATGCATGTCGTCATGCGACAGAGTTCTTGCTCCCCCATGCTACTAATCTTCGATCCCCCGAGCTGTTTTGCATCTTCCTTCGTCTTCAGCTCCTCGATCGTCACGTCGACGCTAGCTATCATGCGTAGCACCTCTTGCACCACTGGGATCCAATCGATATCAATAACACGATCAAGACCGAAGTCCCTGACGATCAGCCTCACCGCAAGTCTCGGCTGCCTGTCCTCGACTTCTGTCTTCCACCGGAAAGTGTTAACGTTCCGACGAGCTTCTTCATCTTTGGCTAGCCCAACCAAGCAGACGGTACGGTCCTCCTGAGATTCGAAATCCTGAACATGTCCACCTTCGTGTCTGAACTTGAAGCTCCCCCATACACATGCGTCCTCGAGCAGAACCTCACGCACTGTGCATGCCGTCGATGACCCACAGCTCCCCCTGAACTGTTTGAATGGTGATGCTCCCGCCTCAGATTGAGTTTGCTGCAAACCTTGATCTCCTTCCAAGCTTCAAACTCTGCTGAAACCGATGTCACTCCGTGAAGCTTTGGCAAACCATCCGTCGCCAAAACTGGATCCGTAGAGCAACTCCTACCTGGACATCGACCAGCTGTCTTAGGACCGACAGACTGACCCTCAATATTTGACTCACCACCATCCGTCGCTTTGTCTTGAAGAACCGAATCCTCCGTATCCCTCAAATCACCTAGAATCCCCTCCTCAGCAAGTTCTCTACGATCCACCTCAGCAAGTTCTCTACGATACACCTAGAATCAATTTAGGGTTTGGTCTGCATTTTGTGTGATTCTTCAAAATTATCTTTTGGAAGAATTTTTTTGTCATAACTTTTTGATTGAGCTCAATTTCATTTACATGTAAATTTTATCATATAGACGTTTTAAATCCCAAATGCTTCTATATCAATTAGAAGATTAGAAGATGGGAGTTTGGCAGGCTTATATGTTTGACTGCTTGGGTCTCATGTTCAAATCATTAATCCATTAGCAGTTTGCTTATTGACCCGAGGGTCCAGGACGGGTTCATTTCATATAGATAGAGTGGTGACGAATGGGAGTTCCAAACATTTTGATACACATCTACAGATTTCAGCATATTTTGATGCATCTTTTGTTGTTAAATTGATCGCATTTAGGACCTTTGTAACATCGTCGCAATTGTAACATCTACAGATGACTCCAATTTGAATGATTTTCCAACCCTGTACAATTTTTCAAAAAATATAGAATACGAGGCATTAGATTGCAATACCAACGAACTATGGATGTGGGGCGCATAGAATAGGTGTGGCATGTATATAAAAGTTGGTGCTGATAATTAGGAAATAATGCAACTTGATTGGTATATCATATATAGAAAGGATTTGCTTCTAAAGAAAAACATCGAAAAGATGAAGATGATGGGTAATAACAAAGTAATCATAGAAGGAAAATTATAATAAAGAGTTACCTATTATGGTCGTGAAATCTTTCTATTATGTGACATGTTATCATAATATGGGAAATAATGGCCTTAGAAGGAAATAGCAGGGATCTTTACCATAATCAATATTGTTAACATCATTAATATTAATAATAAATAAGACAAAACCAAGTGATTGTGCACATTGAGGACCTTGCACAAATCATGGCCTGGCAGGCCTGTAGCCAGGCATGATGTGTAATATCTTGTCAAGTGTAGGACTCCTTTATTGAGAATTTATCACACCCAGTTTTCAAGAACAGGGATATTTTGGTCATTTTTCATTTTAGAATATTTTTGAAATTTGTTTTATTATTTATGATATTATTTTGGGATTATTTGAGTCGGGTTCGAATTTTAACTCAATCCGACTTGTATCGGAGCCCCGGGGTAGCTTTGACTATAGTAGGACCCACTTATTAGTTAGACATGGCCCACATATGATAATATTTATGTTAGTATGGTTAGGCTAAATAATTACGATTAGGTTGGGTTGATTAGGGACTTAAACTAGACTAATTTAGCCTCAAACCAAAACCCTATTTTAAGTTGAACCTAATGAGAAAATGGAGGTCATATTGGACATTCCAAATAGGGGACACCTAGCCTAATTGGGCCGACCATAGAGGGAGGGGAGTGAGTCACTTTCTTTTTTCATTCGTAGCCACAAATTTTTCTCCCTTGTTCTTCTCCAAATTTTGAGAGGAACCACCATTGATTTCATCTCCAAATCAATCATTTCTTCCACCAAATCTTCTTCATTTCTTCTCTACTCCATGAAGAGAGGGTACTAGCCAAGTTTGGAAGGATTTGGCTTTGGTTCTTGTCCATTTGGAGATCCCTTCGTGTCGGTGCCGTATCGGAAGGAGTTCCTTTGGATTTCACCTCTCGGAAGGTAAAATCTACCCTCTATTTCGATCCTACATGCATATAGGATTATTTTAAACCCATAGGAATGACCCCATGGTTGTGTCTCCATTTGTGTCCATTTTGTGTCCATTTGGAAATATTTAGGAGTGTCCTTGTTGTGCTTTGTGTACATGTGGGAAACTCCCAAATTTGGACATACTTTGTGTTTGTTTTTATGTTTGAATGATTTATTAAATGTTTAATCTCAGATTTTTGTTGTTTTAAATGTTGTTCTTGAGTGTCCTTACATATTTATTCATGTATCTTATATCTATTCTACTATATAATGGAAAAATTTGGTGGTGAAACTTTTGAATTCCTAAAATTCCCTCGAGTATATTATAAATATGATGTTATTATGTCAACTTGCATGTTATTTATGTTTATGAGTCAAAGCAATAAAGTTGGCATGCAAGTTTTCTTTTACCATACAACTTTTTATGTTCCAATGGTAAAAAAAATAATTGTCCTTACCATTTTTCAAAGATTATTATTTTCAATAGAAAATTTAAAAAAAAATTATACTTTGAATCTCTTGGCATTGTAAAAAGAAAACACACACATGAATAAGTACATGAAAAAAAAGAAAAGATAACAACTGACCTTATGATATTCTAATTAAAATACGTACAAAGTACGTGCATGTAGACTAGTATATATAAGTTGTGTGTGTGTGTCTATTTTAAATGTGTTCTTAAAATATTTTCATGGGTATATATTATATTGAGAGTGTATATATATATATATATATATATATATATATATATATATATATATATATATATATATATATGTGTGTGTGTGTGTGTGTGTGTGTGTGTGTGTGTGTGTGCATATATATTTATTTGTGTGTGTGGATAGATGGTTAGAGAGTGAGAGAATGAGCAGGAAAGCAGCAGGAAAAAGTAGTAAGCAGTAAGCAGGAAAAAGCAGTAAGCAGGAAGATGTGCATGATGGTTTTTTGTGGCCCCGAAACATCCCCTTTTGACCCACCTTAGTGTCACGACCCGTTACCCAAATTGTTGGGCCGGGCCGAGCCATGTCCAGCCTACGCTTAAGATAAAGCGCAGTAAGCTGTTCTAGAGATAACAAGATAAGACTAAATGTGCTAACAATTCTATAAGTGAAGAAGAATCATAAATGCTCCAAACACAAAAGTCGTCTCATATATAGAAATAAGTCCAAAGTACAAGTCTGAAATGTAAAACTGGATACATGTCCAGTTACAAATGATAGAGTCTAATACATGACTACACTAAGTATCCCAAGTAGCTAAGCAAACTAGACGAGTCTCCCCGCAGGAACATCCTCGTAAAGCAGAGCCGGGTCCTCGGCAGTAACTCCATAGTATGAGTCGCAGAGTAACTCCTCCTCAGTAAGTATACCTACAACGTTATCCTGTCAGGACGGGAGCAAGTACTGTTTTCTAGCAAACTAGCATATGAAACATGGCAATGAACATAGAAGAAATAACTGGAAACATGGCATCACACAATCTATCATGGCAAGGATACATATGTCATAAAGACAGATGTATATGTAATGTTTAAAACTGTAGCAGGTACGTGATCGGTCAATAGGTGTACAATATACTGTGGCACATGTAAATAAAATGTACTTCCGTACAAGTGATAGGGCGAGAGATGTACATACGTACAAATCTGCCTTGGTAAGTAAGGCCTACGGCGCTGTAACATATAAAATGAAACTTTGCTCGGTACTATATAGGGGGGGCATGATCACGTACTCTACTATCAGTTTTTCCCATAACCCATACTCTAATCATGTGAGAGATACAAAGAAACTGTATAAGCATGGTAGTAATGGAAAGTACAACATGTGATGTTTTAACTTGCTATCCCAAGGATCAGCATTTAACATGGTGGGTTTTGCAGTTCATTTATGTGACAATATGTAAAGTTCGTAGAAAGTACTTGCCTCTAGCAAAGCAAAACAAGCTGCGATAAATGTGCTATAGATGTCTGGTAACTCGTCACTGTAGCAATAAATACAATAAACTTAACTTTTTACACTAAGCTAGAACGCTAAGACACTAACTGGTGAAAACACGACTTGTGACTGGACACCTAGCCAAAATGATGACTTGGCATAGGAGACCAATGTGGGGTAACACACTATGTTAACTAACTTTCTAGGGTCTTTACACTAGTGAGGGATGGGGTTCAATACGACTAAAACTCCAAATAACATAAAAAGCTACAAGTCGTAATTAATCAATAAATAAATCAAAAGATCATTGTGCCCCAACAATTTTAGAGATAGACAAAAAGTCTAGTTTGGCATAAAACAAAGTACCAACACGATCCTTGCTATCTATAGAAATTTATTATAATTTTTCTGGAATTTATTAACCAGTACAAATATTTTATAAAAATCAGTTTTCCTAAGTATACAGAAAGTGAGTTTTGGTTTCATATGCCAAACTAGTGGCAAAACAGTAAATTAAATACTACAAAAATTATACTAAATTAGCCAACTTAGCAAAGTATCTAAAAACTATTTTTCCATAATTTTAGCAACACTCTAAGTATTTTTAGAAAATCAAATACAGTAATGCACACAATAATTAATTATCTGCGTATTTTGTCCATGTATATAATTTGAACCAAAGTTCAAATACAGGACCCAAGGCCGTGAATCAAGTCCAATATGACTTGTACAGGTCTTGAATGTGTGAAAACACATTTGAGCCCAAATACCCATGCTAGGCTTGGACATCAAATGGTTGCAGTAATTTAAATATACAGAAAATACTAAGTGGTAGAAATGCAAAATAAAAATAAATATTAATATTTTAATAAGGTAAAGTTTTACATTTTAGCTATAAAAGTATGAACATTATTTTATATAATTATTTTACACTAAGCTAAGTAAAATACACATAGGAAATAATATATATATATAAATATAGGGATATTTATATATATATAGGAAATTGCTTAACTATATTATTGTATATATATATATACAAATATATGTATATATACATACATATAAGAAAATACTTAACAATATATATATATATATATATATATATATATATATATATATACAAAATTAATGTATACATATACATATAATAGTATATATATATGATAATATATATACACAAAGAAATATATATATACATAAATATATATATGTATACATAATATATATATATACATATAAATAATGAAGTATACATATATATATATATAAAAAAAACAGCAACTATATATACCTAAATAGAGTATGTATAATAATACATATACACATATACATAAATATATGTATACATATATATATATATATATATGTATATAATTATATATAAAAACAAAAGAAAAAGAAAAAGAAAGGAAAAGAAAAGGAAAATACAGCAGCAAAGGGGGGGGGATTCGAACTCGGGCCAACCGAGCGCGCGGGGGGGGGGGGGGGGGGGGGGGGGGGGGGGTTTAGGCGGGGATGGGCTGGCCAGGGGGTCAGCCCATCAGTTGTGTTAGGGAAAGGGGTTTAGTTAATTTATTAGGTTTTAGTTGATTAAATAATAAAAAAAAATATAAGAACACAGTCCTGTGTCCTGACAGTTAGGGACACAGGATCAGCGTGTCCGTGCTTTGCACGACACGCACGACACGACTTACGCGTGTCCGAGCTTTGCATTGGGTTCGTCGGGACCAGGCGAGTCCGTGTTTGTGTACACGAGACACGAATCGAAGGGAGGGGGGAGTGACACGTACGTGTCTGATGGGGTGGGCTGCTGTCGAGGAGGCGATCAGGCGGAGGAGGCGTCGTGGAGGCGGCGCTTGGGTGGCGCTGGGTTCGCCTCGTCGAGACGAAGGTGATGGTGGTGGTGGTTGGGGGTGTTAGTCGCTGTGGGGGTGGCGGAGGAGATCGCCGGAGATAGGGTTGCGGCTAGGGTTTCAGGGAGGAAAGGTGGTCGTGGAGGGTGGCGGAGGAGATTTAGGGTTAGGGTTCAGTCGGGGGGGGGGAGAGAGGGGAGTTTTATAGAGGGTTAGGGTCGGTCGGGGGCAGCCGGGTTCGGCGGGGGCAGCGTAGGTCGGTCGTGGGGGCAGCGTCGAGTCAGGGGAGAGAGAGAGAGAGTCGGTCGGGGGGGGGGGTAGGTGATTTTGCATTTAGGTCCCCTAGAATTCAGGATATTACAAACAGGTCCTAACAGCTTTTAAATGCAAATTAGAATTTGCATTCCGCAGCTAAAACAAATAATTAATTACAAACTGACCACAAAACAATTTAGAAAATTACAAACAAATATTAAAACAATTTAAATATTGCATAATGACATAAAAACAATTTTAAAATTTGCAAATTGATATTTTAACATATAAAACTTATTTAAAAATCATTTAAAAATTCTAGAAAAATTCCTAAAAATCTAATTAATTATTTTAAGGCCATAAATAACATTAAAAATTAATTAACACTATTAAAACTAAAATTTGAAAAAAACAGGGGCTTACACTTAGCCCCAATTGCCTACCCCCACTTGTCAACCATATTTTCTACTATGAAACCCCTAAGTTAGATAGTATTTTAGTGTGTTAGGTGGTTAGTGGGGTAGTGTTTCTAGTGGTAGAAAATAAGGTTGGTCATGTTATGTTATATGTCATGTTAAGATACATTAGGGGTTTATGGTAAATATTTGAGTTGGTTTTTAAGAGTTATTTTAGAAGTAGCATTCTAAGTTAGATGGGGGTTAGATAGATGATGTTTGTGAGGGATAGTGAGTGTGGTTTAGAAGAATGAGTTATGTTAGATGTGGTATCTTGATATCTCAAGATTATCTTAAGGTAATGTGTAGAAAAGTAACATATTAGAAAAGATAGTTTTGATGACCAAGATAGTAGGAATTTATGGTTGGTAATATTTAGATAGGTTAGTGTCTAGCTATCCTAAGAAGCCCAGGTTAGTATTCCAAGGTTACCGTTGTATTGGGGCAAGGTAATAGAAATTACCTTGGTAAAGGTAACTTAAGGTAATGGGATAATTGTAAGTTTTGAGTTAGATAGTTTAAGATGTGGCTAGAAATAGGTTCTCTTGGTTGGTAATGGTTAGGATTAGTGTCCTTAGACTAGTTTTGACCTCGGTTGATCGTTTTGACCAAAAGTCAACGAAAGTCAACCGAAAGTCAAACTTAGCCTAATAATGACTAGAATTGAACCAAAACCAAACCAGAGTTGACCAGTTGACTAAAAGTCAACAGTAGACTAGTTTGACCTAGGGTTGACCTAGAGTTGACCAGAGTTGACCAGTTGACCAAAAGTCAACTCTAAGTCAACCCTTGACCCAGATTGACCTAGTTTGACTTGGATAGACTTCCTGTGACCTTGTTTGACCTTGATTGTCCTAACCTAGTTTGGCTCAGTATGACCTAGTTTAGCTTGGTGTGACTTAGTTTGACCTAGTTTTGACTTAAACTTGCATATCATGACTAGATTAGTCTTCCTTTCATTATTAAACCCTGTTTGGACTCATGGTATCTCATCTTTAGGTCTATGATATCTCTGAGCACATGTTCACCTTATCAGCTCAGGATCACAGGCGAGTACATTCACTGATAGTTTTTATTGTCTTGATATCTGCTATATCCGATTCAGTTGTAGTGTCTTACTGATTCCTAACACGATGGTTCACGGACTAGTATATGTCGGATCCTGTCATGAGATGTTATTCTTGGATTACTTGGTATATTGGTACATGACTTGACTTGTTACTTGTACTTGTATAGACATAGACTTGGGAGCGGGCTGGCCTCCTGCTCTTAAGTCTCGTATCATGACGTGTCATGTCCGGATCCATTATACAATTCGGGGATGGAGAGTTATTAGTGGTTGTGTGATCAAAATCCCTACTTGTTCCTCACACTTGTACTTGTTACTTGTTCATAGCTATACCCTCGCTCACGACGGGTAAAGCCTGACCCCACTTGTTCATAGCTTTCCATGGTGGCCGGTCTGATCTTGCTCCGTTGTACACTTGTTCATAGCCGGTCGGGATGGAAAGCCTGATCATGTTTCCCAAGCCGATCACATAACGCACTAATAATTCAAGGCATATTTTATATTTATTTATTATAGGAGGCTAAGTTTTGTTCAGGAGAAGGGTTACAACCCTGGTCCTTGTTTGGTTTACGGGTTGTAACTTAGTTTTTGAATAACTCCCAAGTCATCTTATAAATTGTCGTCCTATTCAGTACTCATATCCTATTGTATATTTTCTGTTGATTTTGTCTTGTATTTCACATGTTCTATATGCTCTTATGCTATACCTTGATTGGAGGCTAGGTTCTGTTCGGAAGAAGGGTTACAATCCCGGTCATTGTTTGGTTTACGGGTTGTAACTCGGCTTTCGAATGGCTCCCAAGTCATCCCATATCTTTGTCTTGTATTTTATTATACTGTCTCTTATAGAATTTGTTAATTCATATGGAACTGCTGTTAGTGTTTGTACTTGCTCATTTTTCTGACATGATACCGTTGATATATTACAGATGTTTCTGAGGCAGACTACTCGACCTACTATGGGATCGAGACAGATGGAGACTTAGGCCAGGACTGTGGCCTGTTAGTTGAGCCACTAGACTTTGCACTCCCAGAGTAGTTAGCTTAGTTAGGCTTGCCTGGACTACGATCCAGCTTTTGTTTTAGACTGTAGTAGCTTATATTTATATTTTGTGACTCTGTGATGTTGTTTGTTTCTCTCCGGCTGTGTTGGATGTTGAACTCATTTTCTGTTTTCATATCTATCATATTTCCTTTCCGTGTTATCTATCTTAGTTTTGTTTTGTGATTGAGTATAGTTTTTGTAGACGACCTATACAGCGTTCTACCGTTAATTCTGCGGCATAGGCTGGACGTAACCACGTGCTCGTACCTCTAATCAGGGTGCGGGTCGTGACAGAACTATTTTGTAGTGATAATTTGGGACATATTTTAACTTTTTAGGGTGTAAGAGTAGTTGAACCTTGAAACACTAATAATGTCCATATAGTTTCATCAAGAAAGACTAGATTTACTTGAAAATTGATAGTTCAATATGGATCTTACAACCAGATGGTTTATCTATTTGATTGTCATCTATTATGAAAATATATCTCACATTTATAATTGGCTAATGCCGTAGCAAGCAACCATCTTCCAGTGTCACAAATACCCCCGATGGTGATGTGGCTCTCACTGATTTTTATGTGCCCAACTGTACTTGTGAGTGTCCACATTGTCTATACATTGGACACGGATACTGCACCATTTTGATTTATCCGTAGGTATCGAGACAAACCTATATTTATCATGCCCCGAAGGCTTATTCTATATTATCCTAAGTAATTGTACTTATGATTTTAATTGCTATGGCATAGAAAATTTCCTCTTATATTGAGGTAATATGCCTAGGTATTCATTTGATTCACTATGTTAGATCATTTGATTCACTAGGATTCATAATGGGTCATGTTTTTATTTATTATTTTTTTTTGTTGCTTTTCTTGGTTATGCGGGATTAAAAAAATACACAAATATTAAACTCTCACGAAAATAACTCCCATTATAGATCTTCATCAAGCAAAAGTTGTTGCTCAAAAGGGGTTTACCATACTCTCTCGAGGTGCCTTCCTGGCCCAGTTTTATTTTCCTGGCCTTCATGCCTAGGCCAGGACAAATATTGGCAAGCATTAGGCCTCCATCCCTGTCCTTTTCGCACACGCCTATTTTGTTCTCATTGCCATTCAATGGCCTTGCTTGTACAAGTGCAGATTTAGTTTGTTACATTTTTGCTCCCTCTTCATCCAAGTATGACTCATTTCTTAACTAATTCAATACATCATCCAGTTCAAACAGAAGAGAGTCTATTGGACAGTTAAATGGATACACTGCAATTGACTATATAAGGCTCCTGAATATACAAGCATTCTACCTTTCCTCTATGGAATTGTTACAAAGAATTTGATCAAATTATTCTTCTATAGTTAGATCTTAATTCAGTGAAGCATTTTACCTTTCCTTGACTACATTCCTTACATGAGACTTATCAAAATTTTCCATACACTGAACTGTTGTTTGATGTGTTTTACCTTTTCTGTTCTGCAAAATGTCCAATGTGTTGTACTAGATTTTCTCTTTATGCATATTATAATTTTTCTTCGTATAGAAATCTGAGCATAGATGAAATCTCATGCTTTCCTCTCCTTTTTCTTATCAATCAAATTATGTATTGGAACTGGAGGTTCATATTTCATTACAGGGTAAAAAGAAGTCCCCCAACAAGACAACAACTGGTTTTCTGGTAGCTTTCTCGAGTTTACTTACTTTACAGTGGTGGGAAAAAAGTGACTGGACATGATACAAAGAGTTAGGTATGCCATTTCTTTAATTGTTGTCTTATTAATATACCTCTTCCTTCAACAAATCCAACCTATTGATTACTTAACATATCATTAAGATATTTGCATCTTGGTTACTATTGGGATGCTTCTGCACACCCAACCTCCAAAAGAAAATAATCCAAATATGACCATTGGTACATAGTCTCAAAGTTTTTCATAGCCATTCCTATAACGTGAGCATGAGCAACTGATGAGGCTCTTGACCTTAGAATTCTGCTAACCATGTCTGCTCTAGCACTCTTACAGTAAGACATCCATACAGGGTGTACACAAAATTGAGAAGTCATCAAACAAGCAAAATAATGAGTTTACGACCACAAATCTGGATATTTATATTTGTGTTGCTCGATAAATTCAACTGTATCAAATTTATATTTGTGTTTCTAGGTAAATTCAACTGTGTCATCGAAACAAGCAGAATAATGAGTTTATGACCACATGTCTGCTCTAGCACTCTGTCTGCTTATTCATGTCAAATTTATATTTGTGTTGCTAGGTAAATTCAACTGTGGATATCATCTAAATTTCTTTTTTCTGGTTGGACAGCAGAATAATGAGTTTACATCCACAAATTTAGATATTTAACTGGTGTATATATTGTGTACTTTCTGGCCTTATATATATTACATTATACAGTAACTTGCAAATCAAGTTCCCTTCATTTTGACATGTAAATGTTGATGATATAAGGGAGAATTGCTTGATTACCACAAATTCTAATTATTTCATTCTGTACATTATTCATGAATTTTAATTGTCATTATCCTTTGCCTTCGAGAAGGGTTCTCCTTTGCTTTCGAGAATATGTTGACTTTTCTAAAAGAATATGGTATGATTTGGGTAAATTTTAGGATTAGTAGGTTATTTCGTTTATTAAATTTGGTCCAAGATTGGGTCTATATTTAAAATTTACCCAAAGCTATGTGTCCTCTGCACTTTCTACTGGATGATACTTTCTGAAATTCTCTCTTGGAAGATTCCTTGTCCTTTTGTTTTCCTGAAGCAACACATAAGAATCAACACAAGGGGAATCAGTTCTTTGGGTTTGTTCAGATCCTCTCCCTTCAAATGCCTGACTCATAAAAAAGGAACTATTAAAGAGGTTGAATTTGAAACATTATAAAGCTCTAACATGACTAATTGTACAAGATGACAACAACGACACAAGCCTTTCTCCGGTATTTTTGGTGTCAGCTAATTGAACCTTTTCTTCTATTCAGATCTGTTAACGTCTGGTTGTGCCCTCTCTAACCTTGAACAAAGATCATATCCATACTTACAATCTCAATCCATCTTGGAATAAGAAAACAGACAATAAAATGTATAACCAAATCAACAACAGGTAAACACACCTTCTGATTTGTATCTCACGTCTGATTGGGCACTGGATTTCCTTAGACATACCATTAGTGGAGTTAGCACACTTGCACATGGGAGTAAAATGTCAATATAATATAAATATTACGAGGGTTCCTGGAACACCTTCTGATTTGTATCTCACATTTGATCAAGTACATTTGTCTTGTTTACGTAACTTTAGTAATTTAATTTCACCTTATTGCAAGTTTATGGTCTAATTTAAGATAACTTATGTATATGATCAGTATTCTATAAGTAAGGGTATTATTATATATATAACCAGGTATATGATCGGTATTCTACATGTAAGGCTCTTATGTATATGATCAGTATTCCTACATGTTGTGATATTTTGATTAACTTTTACAGTACGAGGAGGCTGCTAAGGCAGGCTTAGATACAAATATTGTCGACTTTTCCAAGATATTCGAACGTACCCATAAGCGAAAGAAAGATGTAAAGTTAGTAGACGGACGGGTTACCAAAGCATTTCTAAGTATTTACTTGTCTTTCGACACTTGCATTGTTTTCAGTAGGATTTTGTAGAGTTCTTCATTATCATTTCTGATCTCTTACATGTAGCAGTTAGTATTCTTTGGCATCTTTATGTTTACAAATAGAAGTTCATATTCTTCAAAAACATGTAGTTTGGTTGAAATTTTATATATTCATGATACCTCTTTATATACATGAGGCCTACTAGAAATTGGAGAGTCATGCCTCTCAGGCTGTTGATCAGGAAGGGGGTGACTGGTATTAGTACGCCACGTATGCCCTCTGGAAGGAATGACTTGTGGGTACAGGCTATTGGGAGAGGAAAGGGCGGTAGCGTGTACGGTACCGGGTTATTTGTATCGCAACCTTCGACATACGCCAGAGCACTTCCACCTGAACAATCTACTACCGTTCTTGTACATGCTACTTCTTCTACTGGCATTCTTAGTATGGAGCAGATGACCGCCAAAATGTTCGATTTTAAGAGACTAATGAGACATATTACAGAGTTGGTGTCTTCTACGTATGCTCCTGATGGTACAACTGTTCCTTCCGGTAATCCGGTTGTTCCTCTCCCTCCTGTTGCTCCTCCTTCCTTTACTCCGGGTATTGTACCATCAGTCTCCCCTCCGGCTACTTCTCCATCTGTTGCTCCTCTGGCTATTTCTGTTCCAGCTCATGTTTTACGACGAGCCAGCAACAAGCATTAGTTACGTTCATGACACAGTTTATGGACAGCATGCAGCCACCATCATCTCGACTTCATTATCAACAAACATGTATCATTTTGTGCTTGTTATGTATATTAGTTTATCTTTTGTATGATTGTTGTATTGCTGATGGTTGGACATGACTATGATACATATTATTTAGTTTTTCTGTTTGGACATGACAATGATATATATTATTTAGTTTTTCTGCTTGGACATAACTATGGTACATATCATTTAGGTTTTTTGTTTGGACATGACAATTATATTGACTTGTTTATATTACTCTTACAGGTTGTCTATATCATTATTTATAAAATCTGGAAAAAACAAATGAGCGATGGAACAACGACTAACTGGCGACGATCTAGCAACTAAAAAAAACTAAAGAACTAAAAGTAACGACTACCATCGACAACTCAGCGACTAACTAGCGACTCAACACCGACTAAAAATTGACTAAAAGTGTTCGTCTTTAGTTATGAACTATAACGATTTAATCATAGTTTAGTTGCAACTTCGTCGCTAAAACAGCGACTACCTCGTTAGTCGAAAGTTAGTCGCTATAAGTCATCGCTGTTTCAGCCGGATGTGTAGCGACTAGCGACCAATACTGATCAGTGATGATGCAATTAGCGACGAATTTTTTTTAGTCGCGGGTTAGTCGCTAATTTGCTTTGGCGTCTGAAATGTCTATTTTAGCGACTGAAATTTCAGTCGCTATTCAGCTTTTTTTTTTGTAGTATCGAGCACCCCTCGAGCCTCGATCCGGTGTCTGTGGCCGACCTGTACAGCTCAGCAGCTTGAGTTTGAACATGCCACAACACAAATCTCCTCGAGCCAACTGTTGAAAACCCTTCGTAAGCATCCAATCTTTGTCCCCAAACAGACTGTTGAAGAACATGAGGCAACTCTAGAGGGGTGAAGAGTTTATATAGAAAACCATAAAAATAACTCTTTCACGAATAATAATATCAGAGTAAAATGCGAAAAATAATGAGACAAGAAAGCATACGCAAACACAACGATTTTAACCTGGTTTCCCTCGTGGAGGACTAGTCCAGGCCTGAGAACTCTAGCTCAGGATTAAATTCACTATTGTAAAATAGTAGTTTACAACCCGTGCCTTTACTTCAGAAGAGCACGTCAACTTCTTACAGAGGATCGCAGTGGCGATTTGCTTGAAATTGTCCAAGCGACTTCTTCAACTCTTGCACAAGAATCCTAACTGAGAGATGCTGAGCACTCGAGACTTAGGAGGCTTGTGGCTAGTAGATGGGAAGGGTATGGCTTATTTGAGCTATAAGAGAGAAGAGAAGAGAAGATTGGATGATTTGAAATGAGAGAATTCATGGCCTATTTATAGTGTTTTTGTAGGCAAAATTCGGCCAGAATTCGGGTAGGAAATTTCAAATATTTGGCCGTTGGACAACTAGCAACCAGCTAACCCTAAAATTAGGGGATATTGATTTCTAGGGGACAGAGTTCGGCCCGAACTCTATCTCCAGAGCACAGAGCTGGTCTAAGTGGCCAGTGGGTATTTTTCTGGATGGTAGAGTTTGAGGATTATTGGGTAGGCTATAGGTCAAGTCTCAAGAGCTCAGCATGACACAGTTTACATCAGTCTAGACTCAACAAAAGTGTAAAATACAGACTCAATATAACTGAGAAGCTGAGACTGAGCAGTCGTCTGACTTGAGCTTAATGTAGACGTCGTGTGTCGTATTGAATTATTACAAATATTATTTAGTCAATGTTATCAATATCTGGTTGACTGTGACTTTGTGTCAACAATCTCCCCCATATTGATAATTGACAAATATATATGTATATTCATATTCATACCTGGACACAGTTGATCACAAAACATAGCTCCCCCATAATCAATGCCAAGCAGAAATAATAGCTCCCCCGTAAATAATGCTTGAACCTGTTGGCCTGATAAATAATCTCCCAAAAGCACTAAATAGCACATATATACAAAGAATATACATATTTCTCCCCCTTTTGGCATTAGCAATATAACTGCATATGAATAAATGATGCACCACACCAGAGAAGAAACTATATGAATGATCAAAACGAACAACTAGCATAGAATAATGAACTATGATAACAGAAAATGTCATCACACATAACCAGAGTCATCAAAACTACCAGAGTTTTAGTACCCCAGTACATAAAACCAAATAAAACTAATAACTGGAAATCAGAAAACAGAAACTAGAAGCATCAGCAGCAGCAGATAGTAAACGCCATCTCCATCATGGAGCACGAGAAGGCCCAGCAGAGTCTGAATGATCAGTGAATGAATGGCTGGGGTCCACAATAGCAGCATCCGGATCCAGATAGCGCATGACCCAGGGGTCGTCAATGCGATAACCAGCACGACCAGGATCCCGCTCCATGGGAATAGGCATAGAGGGGTGACGAGACATGGAATACCGGATATCGTGCAGCGAGTTGCTGAGGGCACTCATCTGCAGGGTAGTCCGGTAGTCCATCTGAGTCCAGCGATCGTCCTCCAATGCGAAACGATCTCTGAGCATGGTCTGGATGGAGTCAAGAGTAGCAGGAGGGGTGCGCATCCTTCCAAGTGGAGGGGCGTCTGGCTCCTCATCATCAGAATGCTCAGAAGAGTCAGGAGAAGCAACGACTGCCTGAAGACGTCGTGCCTTGGAAAGGAATGCAGGAGCAGGCAAGAAGGACAATCATGGAGAGGGACAATGAACGCACGAAAAACCATAGGAATACAAAGGATAAACCAGGGCTCGTGGTTTCTTCCTACAGTTAATCATCCAGTCCATCATGGTACGGGAAGATTGAACGAATGCGATAATGAAGATGATACAAAGCAGAGATCTCAAAATATGTAACTTCATCGGTGGAGCCAGCTTTTGGCAAAATAGTGTTAAAAATTCGATGAAGTTCATAGAAATACGGGTTGAGGTGCTTGGCCATAAGCTTGTGAGGGATTATGTTAGGGGCACATAGTTCCTCCTTGAAACTCTCAAGGGAAGTTTCACCAACAAATTGGAATTGGCGAGCTTCCACAAGCCTATCCCAAATATCGAGATCTTGAAGTGCAAGATACTCGCCCAACTCAGAAGCATCAAAGCAATATCATACCGGCAACCCGGGAATAGATGTGAGTGGCATCGTGAGTCAAGTTACAATAGAACATTTGTATGGCGCTACGATAAATAACAAAGTTTGAAGCCACTAACTCATTTAAGCAAAGATCTTGAAACAATGATTCAAATTGTGAAAAATAGTAAAATTTATCGGATGTCCCGCGAAGACCGGACGAGTCCGAAAGTCACTAAACCACTCGTTGGAGGCGTCTAGCGATACAAACAATCGATCGTCATAAGTATTAGGTCGTCGGGAAGGAGGTGGATTGAACAACGGATGAAGGGTTGTTGTTTTCAACGGGTTGCTCAATGGGAGGAGGAGGATTCGAAGAGGAAGCACCCTCGGTTCGAATCCTCTTCCCACGATTGGGCAAGCGAGGAGCCATTTGCAAACAAGTAGAGAACTTGAAATAGAGAGGGAGAAGGAGTTATACCTCAAATCAATAATGAACAGTGAAAGAGAATGAGGAAATAGCCCTCTCCTTGATTTTGATGAGCAATGGAGCACTTTGGAGAGAAAACTAGGGTTAGGGTTTGTGAAAATAAGTTTGGAGAGGTGAAGGTGGTGGTAAGAATGAAGGAGAGAGATGAAGACCCGAATATAAGAGGTTTTCTTTGGTCGGAGTAAATCTGGACCGTAGGATCACATTTGATCAAACGGCTGCGGATGTCCCCGATTCTGGAAGATGGGAACCGAATTCGGCCCGAACTCTGTTGGGGACAGAGTTCGGCCCGAGTTCTGGATCCTTGTTCCAGAACTGAAAAACAGGCCAGATGATGGAAAAAATGGCTAAGTATGGGAAATTAAGTAAGATATGAAAGAAATAGTTTGAAAGATGCAATCAATATGAAAAAATAGCAGGATGAAATTGAAAAATAGTGAATCAGTAAAAAATCAAAACGACCATATAATAAATAAGGAATATATTATAATTCAATAGTTTGAAGTTGCCATGGGTTAGCTGCAGGGGCCGATCCCAGCTAGCGGTAGTCCTGTGGACTAGTGCACCGTGTCGCTTAGGCTTTTACGCCTTGTTGTCAGAAGGGCCCTTTCGGCTTGTACCCATAGCAAGTTCATCGTAAGAGAATCATAATATAATCGATATTTACGCATGAGTTTTAATTTATGACAGCTTCATCTAAAATTTCAAGTTCACGACAAAGAAATTGAAGCGCTCTTCGGATAATGGCTTAGTAAAGAAGTCTGCTAGCTGATGATCAGTGTCAATAAACTCTAAGTTAATCGTGCCATTTTGCTGATGATCACGCAAAAAGTGGTGTCAATTTTAATGTGTTTTGTGCGTGAGTGACAGATAGGGTTCTTAGTCAAGTTAATAGCACTGGTATTGTCACAGAATATAGTGCATGAAAGATAGATTGTAGTCTTCAAGTTTGCTTCATCCACAGAATTTGTGCACAACAATGTCCTGCTGCGATGTATTCAGCTTCTGTTGTGGATAGTGCGACAGAATTCTTTTTCTTGCTAAACCAAGAGACTAAAGCCTTTCCTAATAAATGACACGTGCCGCTTGTACTTTTACGGTCGACCTTGCATCCAGCAAAGTCAGCATCAGAGTAACCAATGAGGTCAAATGATGTTGACTTGGGATACCATAGGCCCCTGTAATCGTACCCTTAAGGTATCTAAAGATACGCTTAACCGAGGTCAAGTGTGATTCCTTAGGATTTGCTTGATATCTAGCACATAAGCAAACACTAAACATGATATCGGGGCGACTAGCAGTTAAATAAAGTAAGCTGCCTATCATACCTCGATACTTACGTTGATCAACAGGTTTGCCGCTCTCATCTGGTTCGAGTTTGGTTGAAGTAGCCATTGGAGTGCTGATTGGTTTGACGTTGTCAAGATCGAACTTTTTCAGCATGTCCTTTGTATACTTCGACTGACAGATGAAAGTTCCATTTGCCATTTGTTTCACTTGCAGACCAAGAAAGTAGTTGAGTTCTCCCATCATGCTCATCTCAAATTCTGTCTGCATACACTTGGCAAATTCTTGACAGAGGGTTTCATCAGTAGACCCAAAAATGATATCATCAACATAAATTTGAATTAATAGAATAGTGTCTTTAAAAGATTTTATAAAAAGTGTAGTGTCAATTTTCCTTTTGAAAAACCTTTCTCAAGCAAGAAACTGCTTAGCCTTTCATACCAAGCTCTGGGGGCTTGTTTAAGGCCATATAGCGCTTTCTTTAGCTTGAACACGTGGTCGAGAAATTTGTGATTTTCAAAGCCAGGGGTTGTTTTACATAAACTTCCTCCTTAATAAAATCAAGAAAGCACTTTTACATCCATTTGAAATAATTTGAAATTTTGATAATTTGCAAATGCCAAAGCATCCGAATGGATTCTAGTCTAGCAACCGGAGCATACGTCTCATCGTAGTCGATACCTTCCTCTTGGTTGTATCCTTGAGCTACTAGACGAGCTTTGTTGCGTGTGACTGAACCATCTTCATTCACTTTGTTTCTAAACACCCATTTAGTACCAATTATCGAGTGATTAGTCGGTCTAGGAACTAGTTCCCACACTTGGCTCCTCTCGAATTGGTTGAGTTCTTCTTGCATAGCAGAAATCCAAAATTCATCATTAAAAGCTTCAGAAATGTTTTTGGCTCAACTTGTGAAATAAAGGCAGTGCTAGCAATAGAGTCTCTTAGGATGATCTGGTAGTTACTCCACGTGAAACTTCACCTATCACTAAATTTTCTGGATGAGAAGGCTTGAAAGAGAATTTTTTGGCAAGCCCTCCGAGAATTTGTTTCGGTAGAAGTATTCATTGGAGTAGAAGTTGATGGTCAACGTCATCATCAAGAGTACTTGCTGCACTGTTATCTTCATCAAAAGTCACATTTGTTGACTCTTCCACAATTAGTGAGCGTTTATTAAAGACTCTATATCCCTTACTCTTGGCGGCATAACCAAGGAAAATACCATCGTCAGCTTTGGCATCAAATTTGCCTAAGTTGTCTTTGGTGTTAAGGATAAAACATCTACATCCAAAAACTTTAAAATAAGAAACATTGGGGGTTCTCCCAAACCAAAGCTCATAGGGTGTTTTCTTCGTAATGGGACGAATAAGCACCCTATTCAAAATGTGGCATGCTGTACTGACAGCTTCTGCCCAGAAATATTTCGGAAGTGAAAATTTATTCAACATGACTCTAGCCATATCGCCGAGAGTCCTATTCTTCCGCTCCACAACACCATTTTGTTGAGGAGTTTTGGACAAGAAAATTCATGATCAAAACCATTAGAATCACAAAATTTTTCAAAATCAGAATTTTCGAATTCGCCTCCATGGTCACTTCGGATTCGAGTGATCATGTAGCCTTTTTCGTTTTGAACTTTCTTGACAAAAATCTTAAAAACTGAAATAGCATCACTTTTGTTTGTGAGAAAGAAAACCCAAGTAAATCTCGAAAAATCATCAACAATAACAAATGCATAAAGTTTACCACCAAGACTAGCTACTCTACTAGGACCAAATAAATCCATATGGAGTAGTTGCAGGGGTCTAGTAGTACTTACAGAGTTGATGGAATGAAATGAGGATTTGGTTGCTTTGTTCAATTCACATTCGGCACATACCGTGTCCTTTTTGAATGTGATGTCGGGCAATCCTCTCACTAGCTTCTTGGTTGATAACCTGGATATCGTATCCATATTGGCATGACCAAGACGGTGGTGCCAAAGTAATCGTTCATCTTTGTGGGCATATAACATCTACCTGCATTGTTAGTATCTATAGAAAGATAGAAAATATAAATGTTATCCTCTCTTTTCCCTTCAAAAACAATGTCTCCCGTTGACCTATCATAAATGAGGCAATTGTTTTGTCCAAAGTTAATATCATATCCATGATCAGCAAGATGACTAATGCTGAGCAGTTATGTTTTAACTCGGTCACTAGGCAGACATCCTTTATTATAGGAGAGGGAGGATGACCAATAATACCATTACCTATTATGTGCCCTTTAAATTGTTACCGAAGGATACGTATCCTTCTCTCTTCATCGATAGTGATGCGAAAAGATTTGCGCCTCCTGTCATATGTCGCGAGCATCCACTATCGAGAATCCACTTACTTTCAGTTGAGGAAGGAAGGTCCACCTACATCAAGAGTAGATGTGACCTTTGGTACCCAAGTTCTTGAGGGTCCTGAAAAGTTAGTTTTCGGAAACCATGCATGTATCTTTTTGTCTACCAGTCTTCTAACTCTACATTGTGGTGAAATGTGTCCATGTGATCCACAGTAAGTACATATAGCATTTTTATTTACACTAGGAACATGAGAATAATATCTATAGGCAGTATGATGTGGATGGATATGATGTATAGAGTTTGCATGGTGATCATGGTGCTGTTGTCTATGTGGCATGGCATGGTGATATTGTCTATGTGGCATGGCATGCTGATATTGTCTATGTGGCATAGTGTGCTGATATTGTCTATATGGCATAGCATGGTGATGTGGCATGATATGGTGATTTTGTCTATATGGCATGGCATGATGATCTTGTCTATATGGTATGGCATGGTGATGATTTCTATATGTAGAGTGATGTTGGTTGTGTCTTTGTGCAGCAAGATGAGTATGAGAAGTATTCTTACGTACATGTGGTTTTTGTGTTTTATGAAAGTTAGTGTATATAAAAGCATGGTTACGTGCTGCATGAAGATGACGTGGTTGACTATCTTGAGTGGTGTTGTGCCCATGTGATTGGGTTTGAGGTTGAGCAACCTGTTTTCCCAATTTGGTTTCTAATCTCTTAGAAACAGCTTGCAGTTCATCAACCTTAATATTTAAGCCATATATCTTAGTCATGGAAATCTTGTGTCTACTCTTTTCTTCAGCAAGCATCATGTTGAGTGTAGTGATTTCTTTAGTTTGTTGCTCAATACGTGCTTCAGCATCATGTAAGCTTATTTTAAGCTTGGATACTTCATCAGTGATATCAGTGGGTGACGTGTCTCTAATGTTATCAAGTAATAGAGAAATTCTTTGTATTTCGTCTTCAAGACTTTTGATTTTGTCCTTGGCATGTTTATATTTACCGATGACCTTTTTGTGATCATCGAGTAAATCAGTGAAGGCATCGCCAAGTTCATCAAAAGAGAAGTCGTCTAGAGTTTCGTTAGATACCTTGTTGGAAGTTGCCATTAGGTACACATTTGCTTTATCTTGAGGAGAGTCCTTTTCTTCCTCGGAGTCACTCGCTTCACTTTCATGCCAAATGCTTGTGTTGGCATATTTCTTTGATGAGGTCCTCTTGTATGGTTTCTCATAGCGGTTGCTTTTCTTCAAGAATGGACAGTCTTTTCGAACGTGTCCAGTCTTCTTGCAACCGTAGCAGGTTGGCTCTTCTTCATCGTCTTCTTGTGGTTCCTTCTTTCTTCAATTGAAGCGAAGAAATTTCTTGAAGTTGCGAACCATGAGAGCTTGGTCTTCGTCATCCGAGTTGTCGTCTTCGGTCTCATCGTGCTCAGCCCTTCGTCGATGAGCTTTGAGGGCGATCTCCTTAGTCTTCGGAGCAGGCTCTTCGAAGTCCTTGAGGTCAAGCTCGTGTGTCATGAGCTTGCCCATCAAGGCCTCCATTAACATGGTTGTGAGATCGTTCCCTTCTATGATGGCTGTCACCTTAGGGTTCCAAATTTTTGGTAGCCCCTAAGCAACTTGCGAATCTTCTCATGATTTGAATATTGCTTTCCAAGTGAAGATAGGGGGTTGATGATGTCGAGGAATCTTGTGAACATCTGTGTGATCGTCTCGTTTGGCTTCATCTTGAATGCCTCGTATTCTTGCGTAAGACGACTAATTTTTGATTCCTTGACTTGGGTGGTTCCTTCATGCGTCACTTCTAGAAGCTTCCATACTTCGTGAGATGTGGTGCATGTGGATACCCTGTTAAACTCATTTCTGTCTATAGCACAGAATAAAGCATTAATAGCTCTCGCGTCTAGACTTGCCTGTTTCTTCTCTTTGTCAGAATATTTGTCATGGGATTTCTCAATGAGATCACCGTTGACAACTATCCTGGCGGGCTTTTTGTAACCGTCAGTGACGACTGTCCACAGGTCGAAGTCTAGAGACTTGAGATAAAAACTCATCCTTGTTTTCCAGTACGTGTAGTTAGTTCCATCAAATAGGGGAGGCCTATGAGTGGACTGTCCTTCACCGTGATTGGAAATCAAGGATTGTGTGGTTGCCATGGATCAGCTCTAGGATGTAAATCCTTGTAAAGAGAACAGAGCTCTGATACCAATTGAAGAACAGGAGGCAACTCTAGAGGGGGGTGAATAGAGTTTATATAGAAAATAACCAATTAAAAATTAACTCTTTCACGAATAATAAATAATCAGAGTAAAATGCGAAAATAAATGAAGAGCAAGAAAGCATACGCAAACACAGCAATTTTAACCTGGTTTCCCTCGTGGAGGACTAGTCCAGGCCTGAGAACTCTAGCTCAGGATTAAATCTACTATTTGTGAAATAGTAGTTTACAACCCGTGCCTTTACTTCAGAAGAGCACGTCAACTTCTTACAGAGGATCGCAGTGGCGATTTGCTTGGAATTGTCCAAGCGACTTCTTCAACTCTTGCACAAGAATCCTAACTGAGAGATGCTGAGCACTCGAGACTTAGGAGGCTTGTGGCTAGTAGATGGAAAGGGTATGGCTTATTTGAGCTATAAGAGAGAAGAGAAGAGAAGATTGGATGATTTGAAATGAGAGAATTCATGGTGTCACTCCCCGTTCCTAAAATACGTATTTTTATACATGTACAACTCATGTGTATTTATTTAGTATTTATTATGTATTTATTTAATATCTATCATGTATTATCCTGTATTTAAATTTCCTTTAATTTTATGTTAATTAATTAATCTGCTCTTTAAATTTTCATGTTAATTTATTTCCTGCAATTATACTTCTGCAATTTTATTTCTGCACTTTATTTCCTGCTTTTATTCCCTGCCTTAGTCTTGCTTATTTGGGTTCGGGTTGGCTTTGGTTGGACCCCCTACAACCCGACCCATCGGACCCAACCCATTGGACCCGGTCCTACTCCCACCTACCACCCCCTCGTCTGGTTAGACAGCATTGATCGTATTATACGGTATTCATCTACCCGTAATACGTAGCTGGCTGAGTCATTCCTCCGCTCTCCAGTATTCTGGTTTTGGGGCGTGACAAGTTTTAGTGGTGGCCCATACAGGTCTGATTTCAGACTTGTGGGGTGTTTTGATTTATAGGATGTCTCAATCACACATATTTTTCCTTGATCTCCTGGTTCGTTATTCTCAACTCTCGCTTGACATTCCGGTATCCTTTGACTTCATTGATCCTTCATGTCCGGTCGTTTGATTGTTCTCTTGTCCCTTTTCTTAGGGGCACTTCGTCCGCATCGGTCAGAGCTGGATAGCAACAACAAGAGCAACATGGACAACCTGACTCTGTTGGTCAGCAACAAGGGCCAGTCTCACCTCAGGAGGCTACCCAGGAAGAAGTGATAGTAGAACCAGCAGCTGGATCGCAGTATCCGGATGTTCCACCACCACCAACAGTTCCACCTACTCCTGTGGAAGTGGACACACCAGCCCTTCTGGAGATCATGAAAGGAATGATAGCTGCTCAGCAACATCAGATATTGGCCCAGCAGTGCATGCACACTCAGCTACAAGAGCAGAATGTGTTGCTCAACCAAGGATTGCAGACGGCTTTGGAAAGAGGAGTGAGGACTGATTCAGGAGCATCAGCCAGGTTTTACAAGTACAACCCCCGCCGTTTCGAGGGCACGGAGGATGCTATTTCAGCAGATGCATGGCTTAAGGATATTGAGGCTATTCTGACAGCAGCTAAGGTGCCGGAAGAAGAACGTGTGGATCTAGTGAAGTTGTTACTTCGGGATCTCGCACGTGATTGGTAGAAATCAGAGGAAGTAGGCATCAGACGTCCTGTGGCTTGGGACGATTTTACAGCAAGATTCAAGACTAAGTACTATGGAGTTGTGGCACAGTTTGAGCTACAACAGAAGTTTATCAATCTCAAGCAGGCCGGCAAGACGGTAGATGCTTATGCAGCGAAGTTCTGCAGATTGAGTAGGTTTGCCCCAGAGATGGTAGCAACGGAACGCCAGAGGGCGATGAGGTTCCAGCAAGGGTTTCATCTTGAGCTCTTGCAATTGATAGAGGGGCACAATTACCAGACTTTTGATGAGATATTGACGGCAACTCGAAGGCACGAGATCACCATTCAGAGGATCACAGTGAGGACTGGGGGTCAGAAGAGATCCCACAGTCAGATTGAAGGAGGAGGGGGAGCAGCGCCCCGAACAACAGCACCATCCCTTGGCATTCGCATTCACGATGTGGCAATGCGAGGACCAGCACCACCACCCAGGCAGCAGCAACAGCAACAGAGAAAGAACCAGCAACCTCCGGTGGGCTGCACTTATTGTGGGAAGATGGGACACACTAGAGATGTGTGTCGGATATTGAATAGACTGTGTCTGATATGTGGAAATCCAGATCATCGGGTTACCACATGTCCCATGAATTCGAGGTCAGGAGGACCAGGGCAACAGTTTCCTGCTCTGCCAGCACCAGGGGCAGGCCAGTATCAAGGACCAGCATTGGCAGTGAGGCCATTGGCGCAGCGTCCGTTAGTACCACAGGCTCAGATGTTTCGGCAGCAGGGGCCGTCGATGCAGCAACACCAGCATAGACCACCCCAGCATCATTAAGGCAGGGGCCAGCAGCAGTACCAGGCTAGGCCACAGCATGGAAACCAGCAAGGAGTTCGAGGACAGGCATTCACACTGTCCTTGGAAGAGGCATTGGCATCGAGAGATGTTGTGGCAGGTAACATTCTCGTCGCCTCATATCCCGCAGTAGCATTGTTTGATTCGGGAGCATCCTATTCATTTATATCTGCACAATTTGCGACACGACTAGGAGTGGAGTTCGAGGCATTGTCAGGGAGGTTGAATATACTCACTGGTAATGGGCTCGTGGGAGTTAGTAGAGTTAGTTTAGCATGTAGTGTTGTAGTGTACGGGCATCCTTTACCCGCCCGGTTGATAGAATTTCCTGTTGGAAATTTCGACGTTATCTTAGGCATGGACTGGCTGAAAGACAGTCATGCGACAATAGATTGTCGTAGTGGAAGTGTATCTTTTGATATTCCAGGCATGGAGAGGTTCACCTTAGTCAGGTCAGAGGCAACTCAGCAAGAGCAGGAAGTAGTAACAGCAATAGAAGAAGTTCAGGTTCCGAAGGTAGTTGAAGAATTTCTAGACGTATTTCCCGAAGAACTTCCAGGTCTACCACCAGTTAGAGATATTGAGTTCAGCATAGAATTGGCACCTGGGACTAAACCGATATCCGATCGGGTTTACAGAATGGCGGATTCGGAGCAGGCCAAGGTGTATCAGCACATAGAGGAATTGAAGGAGAAGAAGTTCATCCAAGCTAGCATATCACCATGGGCAGCACCAGTGGTACTTGTAGGGAAGAAGGATGGGTCATCCAGATTATGCATCGATTACAGAAAGCTTAACGCCGCGACAGTAAAGAACAAGTACCCATTACCAAGGATCGACGACTTATTTGATCAGTTGAGCAGGGCCAGAGTCTTCTCCAAGATAGATCTTCGTTCAGGGTACCATCAGGTGAGGGTTCGGAAGGAAGACATTCCAAAGACAGCATTCAGGTCGAAGTATGGGCATTATGAATTCTTAGTAATGCCGTTTGGTTTGACCAATGCTCCAGCTATATTTATGGATTTGATGAACCGCATCTTTATGCCATACTTAGATCAGTTTGTCGTTGTCTTTCTTGACGACATACTCGTATATTCTGCTAGTGAAGAGGAGCACGAAGACCACCTCAGGAAAGTGTTGCAGGTTTTAAGAGAGAACCAGTTGTATGCCAAGCTCAGCAAGTGTGAGTTCTGGACGGATCATATTTCATTTCTGGGTCACATCATATCAGGAGCTGGAGTAGCAGTGGATCCCAAGAAGGTAGAAGCAGTGGAGAGTTGGCCAGTACCCAAGACCGTAGCTGATGTACGGAGTTTCTTGGGATTGGCAGGATATTACAGAAGATTTGTGTCAGATTTTGCAAGACTTTCAGCACCCATGACCCGCTTGACACGGAAGGATGTACCATTCGTCTGGTCGGCAGAATGCCAGGCATCATTTGAGAACCTAAAGCGGAAGTTGATATCAGCGCCTATCCTTACATTGCCAGTTGGGCCCGGAGGTTTTACAGTATATTGTGATGCGTCAGGTAAAGGACTTGGATGTGTCCTTATGCAGCATGGGAAGGTGATAGCGTATGCATCTAGGCAGCTTCGAAACCACGAGAAGAATTACCCAACTCATGATTTGGAGTTAGCAGCAGTAGTGTTTGCTTTGAAGCTTTGGAGGCATTACTTATATGGCGACCGAGTAGACAAGTACACAGACCATAAAAGTCTGAAGTACATCTTTACTCAGAAGGAGCTGAATATGAGGCAGAGAAGATGGTTAGAGCTGATCAAGGATTATGACGTGGAGCTTCAGTATCATCCAGGCAAGGCTAATGTGGTAGCAGACGCTCTTAGCAGAAGAGGTGGCGCATTTATGTTGACAACGCAGAAGCACATCTTAGAAGACCTTCAGGAGATGGGCATCGAAATTATACTTCCTAGTGATGTAGGAATTCTGGTGAGTCTACAAGTTCAATCCGACTTGGTAGGCAGGATCAAGGCAGCTCAGGCACAGGACCCAAGGATTCAGAAGCTTAGGGCAGAATGTGAGTCAGGGCTCAGAAAGGAGATGCAAATTCATGAAGATGGTACCCTTAGGTTTGGATCGCGCTTATGCGTGCCTAGTGGAGATATTAGACAGGAAGTTATGACAGAAGCTCACAGTTCCCAGTATTCTATACATCTTGGAGGGACCAAGATGTACCAAGATATCAAGCAGCACTTCTGGTGGAACGGAATGAAGAGGGAGATAGCTAGGTTTGTTTTCCGTTGCTTGATATGTCAGCAGGTAAAGGCAGAACAACAGAGGCCAGCTGGATTATTGCAACCGCTTCCCATCCCGGAATGGAAATGGAAGCATATTACAATGGACTTTGTGACCGGTTTACCGAGATCACCAAGTGGTAAGGATGCTATTTGGGTGATAGTAGATCGGCTTACAAAGGTTGTACACTTTCTTTCTTTCAGAGTAGGACAATCGACAGAAAAGTTGGCAGAGTTATACATGCAGCAGATAGTCAGGCAGCATGGAGTCCCTGTCAGTATTGTGTCAGACAGAGATACCCGTTTTACATCTCATTTCTGGAAAAGCTTGCATCATAGTCTGGGTACCAAGTTAAGATTTAGCACGGCTTACCATCCGCAGACGGACGGGCAATCAGAAAGGACAATTCAGACTTTGGAAGATATGTTTCGAGCTTGCACTCTGGATTTTGGAGGATCTTGGGAAAGCCACCTGCACTTAGTTGAGTTCTCATACAACAACAGTTATCAAGCCAGTATCCAGATGGCGCCATTTGAAGCACTATATGGTAAGAAGTGTAGATCGCCACTAGCATGGGATGATATCGGGGAGAGGAAGATGCTAGGCCCAGAAATGATTGTCCAGACGGTTGAAGTGATTAAGGAAATTATAGAGCGACTTCGTGTTGCGCAGGATCGGCATCGTCATTGGGCGGACCAGCATCGTAGGCCGCTAGAGTTTTCTGTTGGGGACCACGTGTTCTTGCGGATCTCACCTACCCGTGGGGTCATTAGATTTGGCGTTCGCGGGAAGTTAAGCCCACGATACATAGGCCCATTTGTTATTCTTGATAGGGTAGGCGATGTTGCTTATCGTTTGTCCCTTCCACCTTCGTTACGAGAGGTGCATGACGTATTTCATGTATCTCAGTTACGAAGGTATGTATCGGACCCAAGCCTTATCCTCGATCATTCTGAATTGGTTGTTGGTACCAACTTGTCTTACGAGGAGCAGCCTGTGTCCATCTTGGACCGAAGAGAGAAGATACTCAAGAACCGAACAATTAGTCTTGTCCGTGTTGCTTGGGGTCATCACTCCTTGGGAGAGTCAACGTGGAAACGTGAGGATGATATCCGATCACGGTATCCACACCTGTTTGACTCACAAGGTATATCTTTTTCTGTGTACCTTGATTGTCTTGATTCCTCATGCTTATCACCTTATGGGTAGAATTGCTTGATACCGTAGATTGTTAAATATAGATATGTTACTTGCTATGGACATTGTAAAATGATTACTTGATTGAATTGCTTGTACCTAGATTAGTTTAGTTTTGATATTCCTATCCTGCTTGGATTTAAAATTCCGAGGACGAAATTTTTTTAAGGAGGGTAGAGATGTCACTCCCCGTTCCTAAAATACGTATTTTTATACATGTACAACTCATGTGTATTTATTTAGTATTTATCATGTATTTATTTAATATCTATCATGTATTATCCTGTATTTAAATTTCCTTTAATTTCATGTTAATTAATTAATCTGCTCTTTAAATTTTCATGTTAATTTATTTCTTGCAATTATACTTCTGCAATTTTATTTCTGCACTTTATTTCCTGCTTTTATTCCCTGCCTTAGTCTTGCTTATTTGGGTTCGGGTTGGCTTTGGTTGGACCCCTTACAACCCGACCCATTGGACCCAACCCATTGGACCCAACCCATTAGACCCGGCCCTACTCCCACCTACCACCCCCTCGTCTGGTTAGACAGCATTGGTCGTATTATACGGTATTCATCTACCCGTAATACGTAGCTGGCTGAGTCATTCCCCCGCTCTCCAGTATTCTGGTTCTGGGGCGTGACAATATTTTAGGTAACAATCTATATTTAACAGAAATATCAACATATCATGATTATATCAAGGATAACTTGGGACTCATAATAGCAAGCCGTAGGAGTTGATTGGCCGTTCAAGATGATTTGTTTGTGCACTGTACTCTGTTACCTAACTGGGATGATCAGAATGTCAGGACATGACGGGCCAACTTCTGTCCTTGTTTGGTTGGGAGGTTGGTTCGAAGTGTCTTGATGTGATGTGAGTTCTAGTAGCAAGCAGAGATCTATTATTATATTCTCTTACTTACTGGTTTTAGTTCTCATGTGGTGCTCCCTTGTGGTACTTGCTATTAGAGGTCTAACCTCTCTGGTTTTGCATGGCCAGATTTAGAGCCAGTTCCAGAGGACTCAGCGTACTTCCACCTCCAGGATGGTTAATACTAGAGGAATGATCGCAGGAGGACTCGAGTGGGTTCCTTAACTTCACCACTCGTTTTGTTATCTACTTTATACCTTGCCATTTGGCACCGACATGTTAGTCGGATTGTCTTGTACTTACTTTTGTATAATTGTAATTAAGTCAGACTGCAGCTGATAACAATTGTGTATACTTGCTATATCATCTGGCTATGTTTTGTAAAGCCAGATCTCAAGAACATTTTGACTGAGCGTTTGGGACGCCTTACTGCTTTATCTTACATGTTCCCCGCTCTCCAGTATTCTGGTTCTGGGGCGTGACACATGGCCTATTTATAGTGTTTTTGTAGGCAGAATTCGGCCAGAATTTGGGTAAGAAATTTCAAATATTTGGCCGTTGGACAACTAGCAACCAGCTAACTCTAAAATTAGGGATGCTGATTTTTAGGGGACAGAGTTCGGCCCGAACTCTGTGTAGAGGCAGAGTTCGGCCCGAACTCTGTCTCCAGAGCACAGAGCTGGTCTAAGTGGCCAGTGGGTATTTTTCTGGATGGTGGAGTTTGAGGATTATTGGGTAGGCTATAGGTCAAGTCTCAAGAGCTCAGCATGACACAGTTTACATCAGTCTAGACTCAACAAAAGTGTAAAATACAGACTCAAATATAACTGAGAAGCTGAGTCTGAGCAGTCGTCTGACTTGAGCTTAATGTAGACGTCGTGTGTCGTATTGAATTATTACAAATATTATTTAGTCAATGTTATCAATATCTGGTTGACTGTGACTTTGTGTCAACAACTGTGACGGCCATCATCTGCCAGCCTCCCTACCGAAACCAAGTTGTAGCGCAAACTCGGTATAATTCGCTCACCCTTGAGAATGAGATTCTCATCGAACTCCGTTGTCAAGTGCACATTACCGATACCTACAACTGCAGCTTTTCCCTTGTCGTCCATCTTCACACGTCCAAACATGTCGCCGCGGTATGACGTGAAGATCCTACTATATGGAGTGGCGTGATACGACGCTCCCGTGTTCATGACCCAGTCGCCGTCATGACACATGCCACAAGTTTCTTCTATGTCGGTTGCTACGATGATGATATCTCCCATTGCTGTGAGATCCTCCTGATCGTCCTTGCCTTTTGCCTTCTCAGCATTGAGCTTCATGCAGTTCCTCTTGATATGACCCTTTTCGCCACAGTGATAGCAGCCCTTCTTGCGGTCCACAATCGCAAGATTTTGAGAACTCCTCCATGTCCTCGTCTGTGAACTCAAGAGCAGTAGGGCTAAAGCTTTCCGGCACCACCAACGTCTTCCAGCTTTCCGACAGAAAACTCAAGAGCAGTAGGGCCCGAAGCTCATCATCAATTACCATCTTCATAACAGACAGCTGATTGATGATGCCCTGAACCTCGTTCAGATGTTGTGCCACTGGGGTACCCTCCGTGTACTTCGAGTTGACGATTTGACGAATAAGAAACGCCTTATTGCCAGCCGTCTTCCTTTCGTACAATGAATGCAGCTTCTTTCATAATGCTTTTGCTGAACTCTCCATGGACACGTGATGAAACATCGAATCATCCAACCATTGACGGATGAATCCAACGGCCTTCCGATCCATTCGTTTCCAGTCTTCAGCGACTTTGTACATTGGCTTTGCGTTGTCGCCCTCCAACGGACCATGCAAGTCATTGCACCAGAGTAGATCTTCCATCATTGGCTTCCAAATCGCCCAGTTTCTTCCTGTGAGGGTGATCATACGAGTGTTCATCTGCTTCGTAGACATGGTTGCCAGAACCTCCAATGCTCTGATACTAGATGTTGGGAATCGGATACGCCCTCTTGCGCTTTGATACCGTGTCTGAGACGTTGCCGCAGCGAAAACTTAGGCCAACCCACCATAAATAACCAACCCCCATCTAACGGACACCAAGCACAAATAAAGACAAGTATATGGCGGTAACTACGTCACCTGGATAAATCCCAATCTCTATAACTCAGATAAAATTACAAGATTGACAAAAACTAATGTTGAACCCTTTGCCCTAATAGGTTCAACCCCCTCACCACACTCAAGAAGAAAAGAAAGAGATTACAATTAAAATTGCTCACCAACCCGTAGCATTATCCCTAACCGAAGTAGACGACCCCCTCGATTAGATCTCTTCTTTCTTCTGTCATGGATGGCAAAATCCTAAGAGCAAAGTGCAGAACTTTCTCTTAGATTTTCTGTGGACGAGCACCTCGAATCTCCACTTTTGTGCTGTGCTTTGTGCCTCCACCCTCACCTCATATACATAGGATGAAAAAAAAATCTATTTTAGGTCATAATAGGATTTCTTAAATAGGAAGCTCTCAAATAAGAATCCTACTACACCTAAAATAGTCCATCAACATCCTATTTTAGATTATAATAGGATCTCTTAAATAGGAAACCCTCAAATAAGAATCCAATCATATCTAAAATAGCACAGCACTAATTATGGACATCCAAATCAAATTAAATTAAATATTTAATCAGATTTGAACTCCATAAATATGCTATTACCAAATTCAGACTGTACTCCGACAACAAAAAAACTCTTTGTCTCTTATGCAGTATTTTCCAAAGGAAAGAAAGAAAAAAAAAACTCTTTGATGACTTTAGATTGATTCATTTATCTTATTTTGATATCAATTCTCTTCTTTTCTATATTATGCAGCATCCAAGGAAAGAAAATAAAATTTCCTAAACTTCTCATGCCGACTTTAGGTTGGTTCGTTTATCTTATTAATAAATATTTCTTTTTATTATTATGTGATTATTAACCTATTTTTACTTTGTAAACTATGGAATTCTACATAATGTATGGAGTTTCACAATAATTTTTTCCTCCAGTTCTATATCTTTTATATAAAAAATGTAAAATTATATTTAATTAGAATAATTTTATAAGATTTATTGTTAGTTAGATTCTGCTTTAATTAAATCTTTAAATAAGTTGGACCGGAAAAATCATAAATTAGGTTTAATAATTTATATATATTATATTTAGATTGTGGTAGATTATATTCTATTGTATTTTAAATCATGAATCTGAACTGTGTATTAGATTAAATGAACAGTAATATATCAATTTGATCATTTACATTTAAATTATGGTAGATTGGATTTGGTTAGACTTTAAATTATGAATTGAGATATTGTATACTGAGTCAATAAAAAAAATTAATGAAAAAGAATCTTAAAAAGATTAAACCTTCTTAACTTACCTTTAATTTTTACTTTTATTTTTATTTTAAAATATTGAAAGGAATTAAGCAAATTGAATGGCAAAAAGTAACAGCCTTAAATTTATTTATATTTTCAGTCACGAAAAATTCATGAATTTCATCATTTACATTTAAATTATGGTATATATAAGTCAATAACAATTAATGAAATAAAATAATCTTAAAAAATAAACTTACTCAGAATGAAACTAAGCAAATTAAACGCCACAAAAGTAACAATATTATGTTTATTTATATTTTCAACCATGGATAATGTTCTAATATGCATTAAATGCATTGTTTAGTGTTTCAAATTACTGATTTAGTGGATAGATATAAATACTTCGTTCCTTATGGGATAGTACAATTGTGTTATGGTTTTACAATTTATTTTTTTTGTTTTACGCAGGACATTGCATGTCAATGCCGATGACTATTAGGCCGTTATAAGTAAGTGATGGCAAATATTCGAGCAGTGCTAATGAAGATGATGATATCAATTCATTATTAAAATTTCGATCATCTGGATGATTTTCTATAAAAATAAAATTTTATTATTGTTGAGTAAATTTGGTTGGATATTGTATCTACTACATAAGATGGCGTCAACACTGTTGTCTTTGCTAAGTAATATGTTAGTAACATTTCTAAAACCTGTTGCACACGGATTGCGTGTTCACGACGCTAGTATGCTATAAATAACATAACATATGAAATATTGTATAAATCTTTTGTATAAGTGAGTTGTAAGTCAAATTGACAAACTTTTGTTGGCTTTTGAGAGCCTTTGTGTTCCGCTGCAATTATCAATAAAGAGATAAATTTCCATATATCTTGTTTAGACTTCAATTTATTTGTTTATTTTCGCGGCGATGCTATTATTTTCAGATCATTTACCAACCGTGCACATTCATGTCTGATACAAGTATAATTTAAACCGGCAAACCTACCTGAATTATAATTGTACAATCCACACTTAACACACACACACACACACACATAAAATGGACGTATAATATATATATATTTTTTCAAACCCCCCATTTTATTGATGTATAAGGCGCAAAATGCCGAAGCCTATACAGAGACGCTAAATCCAAAAGAGGAAAGACAACAGACGACGGGCGCAGGGCCCGAAGCAAAAAGTTTCCCGGATCCAGGTTAGAACGGGATCTGATGTCTGCGGTCCGGTTCTGGGGGGCAATGTCAGCCAGCTTTGAGAACCTACCTGCAGACTTCTCTGAGCAGTTGTGTGGAGTTAAAGGAGTGACCTTCATATCTGTGCTTGTTTCTGTTTTTCCATAATACCCAAATGCCGGCGGCTGCGACGATCTGGTGCCTGTTGTATTGACCCCAGATGGCGAGAAGATCGTCGAAGTCGCCAGCCTGATGTTGTATGTGCCATTTAGTGGATAGGTGGGACCACAGTTGGATTGCAAGTTCTCCCGAGTAGAGGATGTGGGCCGCAGATTCTGCTTGCGGGGATGAGCAGCAGTGACATCTTGATGCAACGCTGTAGCCAATGTGGGTCAGAGCATCATCGGAAGGGAGTTTCCTGCGCTGCGCTCTCCAAATGAGGATGAACCATTTGTTGGGGATGGTAGAATGCCAGTACGGGGAGATTAGATGTTGAGGCTCTCCCGTAGCCCTCAGCGCTATCCTGGCGGAGGCTAACGAGAACTCGCCGCCGGGGTTCGGGGACCATCGCAACGCTTTTGACCCATCGTCGATCATGAAGGGGTTGGTGAGGTTCCATCCTGTCAGAATGTTGTGCCAGCTGTCAGAGGATCTGTTGTTGGCAATCGACGTCGAGGGGTGGGAATATCGAAAATACCTGGCCTTCATAAATCGGGACCAGATCGTGTTTTCTGTGCGGAGTTTCCACTATAGCTTCATTGAACATGCGGCAACAATATGTGCCAATATGATAAATCTGAGTCCTCCCTCCTCGGTGGGGTTGGCCATGGATGCCCAGCTGGCCCAGTGGTGCTTGTCTCTACCTTCTCGGTGGCCCCAGAAAAATTTGGAGAAAGGGACTCAAGGGAGGTTAGGACCTTCTGCGGTGACGAGCAGACGACTAGTGTGTACATGGGAATGGAGGATAGAACATGCTTGATGAGAATCGTTTTCCTCCCAAGGGATAAGGTAGCATTATGCCAGCCCTCGATTTTTTTCCTAATTTTGCTGACGAGGTCCTCGAATATCCCCGAGTTGGATTTACCGTACACCAGCGGGCACCCGAGATAATTAAACGACGGGTATACAGTGGAGAAGGATGTCAGATTGAAGAGGGTCACAGAGTGCGCTCGATCTGCTTTATGATGTGTGTAGATGACACTTTTGCTCGGGTTAATTTGCTGCCCGGAGCATCTGGAGTATCTCTCTAGCGTTTTGTGAACCTCCTCCACCGATCCGATGTCTCCGACAGAAAAAATAAGAATGTCGTTCGCGTAAGCCAGGTGGGTAATTAAAGGACATCCGGTGGTAGAGTGGAAGTGGTGGAATCCCGACAAGTTGGGTAAGTTGTTGAGATTTCTGCTAAGCGCATCAGCCTCGATGATGAAGATGGTGGAAGATAAGGGATCTCCCTGCCTAACCCCGCGGCTCGCTTTGACAAAGTCATCAGCAGCTTGACCGTTGATAATGGTGGAGAACCAGGAGTTGTTGACTGATCTGAAGAGGACATCGGTCCACGCTTCCGAGAAGCCGAACGCTCTAAGCACCCAGATCATGAACTGCCAATCCAATCGGTCATAGGCTTTCTCCATGTCTAACTTGATTGCCACATTACCTCCTCTGGAAGGGAATTTCATACAGGTGATCAACTCCTGAGCTAATAGGATGTTGTCGGTGATGTTCCTGCCCTTGACGAAACCGCTCTATTCTTCGAAAATGATTTTGGGGAGAAGCGTGGACATGCGTGATGCGATCATTTGGGAGATGGTTTTGTTTGTGAAGGTGCATAAACTGATGGGCCAAAAGTCTTTGAATGTGGTCGGGTTGTCTTTCTTGGGGATGATGGTGAGGTTCGCATGGGAGATGGATTTGGAGTATCTAGCTCCTCGAAGAAAGGCGACGGTAGCTGCGTGGATGTCGTATTTGATGATGTCCCAGCACGCGCAAAAGAAGACGCCGGTGAACCCGTCAAGTCCGGGAGCGTTGTGTTCGTCCAAGGCCCATACGGTGTCCTTGACTTCCTCCGTGGTAGGGGGTTTAAGTAGCTGCTCGTTCTCTTCGTTGTTGATCATGCAGGGAATCTTGGCGATGAGATCGTCGTCTTTGTTGATGGTGTCCTTGGAGAAGAGTTTGGAGTAGAATTGAGTGGCAGCCGTCTGAATGTTCTGTTGATCTGTATGAATGCGACCGGTGTCATCTGTGATTTGGAGCACGATCAGCTGTTGTCTGCGGCCTTTAACGCAGGAGTGGAAGAAGATGGAGTTTTTGTCCCCTTCAGCATCCCACCTCAACCTGGCTTTCTGCTTCCAGAATTCAGTTTCTATTTTAAGCCTGGACTTGAGCATAGCTTTGAAGAGGTGAAGGGTGGCCCGATTCTCCTGCGACCTATCCGAGATGAACAGAATCTCCGCCCGGGTAACGTCGTCCTCCGCCAGCTTAATGGCTTGGAAGATGTCTCCGAAAGCAATCCTGCTGCAAGTCGCCAGGGCTCCTTTGGTGGCTTTGAGTTTAGTAGTAATGCGCTTGATGGGGTCTGGGTCGTCAGCTGAGCTCCAAGCGGAGGCGACAATATGTTTGAATTGGGGGTGGTGGCTCCAGAATTTCTAAAATCGGAAGACCTTCTTGATGTGGGTATGGTTGCTACTGACCTCAATAAGAAGAGGGGAGTGGTCTGATTTCGTGGTGTTCAGGTGAGACAGTTTAGCGATGAGGCCTATGTCCGCCCAATAATTATTGATGAGAGCACGGTCGAGGCGAGAGTACTGACGCCTGGCTCCTTCTTGCATGTTACACCAGGTGAATGCGTTGCCTGAAAACGAAATGGGGAGAAGGTGGGCGTTAAAAATAAAGTCGTTGAAATTCGCCATAGTTGTCGGGGGTGGGGGCCTTCTCCCGAATTTTTCTTCTCGGGTGGAGATGGTGTTGAAGTCACCCACACAAATCCACGGGAGGTTGTTGAGGAGGTGGTGGGTGGTCGAGAGGGTGTCCCATAGCTTCTTACGCTCGTTGATGTCGCAGCTTCCGTGCACCACCGAGAGCAAGGAACGTTGTTGGAGGGTGGGATGTTCAATCCAGCAGGAAAGGGATTGCCTGAAGTCGTGTACGGGACCAAACTTTACATTGGCTGAGAAGAGGATCCAGATATCGTTGCATCCAGCGATCGCTGAGGGGAATCCAAGTTGGAGCTAATACGCTTTGAGTTTCCTTTTAGGGATTTTAGGTTCTATGATGATCAATAAGTCGACCCGATGGAGTTTCTTCAGACTAATGATTCTGTTCATAGTGGGTTTGTTAGCAATCCCACGAACATTCCATGTGAGGATGTTAAGCATCTGGAGGGGGTGGGGGGTGGTTGTGGAGCTTCGCAGCCGATCTAGTGGTCATAGCTGCCGCTTTTTTTGCGTTTTTCCTCTTTTTTGTTTGGGTTTTTTTAAGACTGTCGTGATTTCTGCTGAGAAGCCAGCGGTTTCCTCGTCCTGTATTTGGATGTTGAGTTCGGGACTTTCCGTCTGAATAGTGTCTTCTGTCTCTGTTTGGTGTAGGGGCAGAGGGGGTTAGTAGGGTCAAGAAAGCCTGCTTCTTCAGCTTGCAGGTATCTTGCAGCGGCGTCCGAGTCGAGGATCGCCAGAAAATCTGTGGAGGAACTTCCTGTGATAGCCTTCGGTGCCTTTTCTTTAGAGGGGGGTTGGGTGGTGTCAGAGTGCTCTGTCTCCTCTATCGCACTTGTCGCGGAGTTGATGCCTGATTGGACGAGTTCTGATGATGGGGTATGGTCTGCTTCATCGAACGATAAGGCGTGGAACGAGTTGTGGAACTAATGTATATATATATATATATATATATATATATATATATATATATATATATATATATATATATATATATATATATAGTACTAGTCTACATGTACGTGCTTTGCACGTATTTTTGTCAGAATATCATAATCTCAGTTGTCATCTTTTCGTCTTTTTCATGTGATTATTGATGTGTGTTTTCATTTTATAATGCCAAGAGATTCAAAGTACAAATTTTGTTCTTTTTTTAATTTTCTATATAAGGATAAAAAATTTACCATTGAAATATGAAAAGTTGTATGAAAAGAGGAAACTTGCATGCAAACTTTATTGCTTTGACTCTTAAACATAAATGACATGCAAGTTGACATAATAACATCATGAAAATAAAATACTCTAGGGTATTTTAGGAATTCAAAAGCTTCACCACAAAAATTTTCTATTATATAATAGAATAGATATATATAATCTAGGGGTGAAATATATATATATATATATATATATATATATATATATATATATATATATTCTTCAATACATTTCATAGAAAAATTTGTATCGATACATCTCAAATCTGAACCATTGGATGTTTTTCCAATGGTTCGGATTAAATAACTTTTCTTAGACTATTAATAGAGGTCAAAAGTCAAAATCAGCATTAAATGATGTTCCCTACTCTATTATTTAATCTGAACCATTAGATCAACATCCAATAGTTCAGATTTTGGATGTATCGATACAAAATTTTCCATTGGATGTATTGTAGTATATATATATATATATATATATATATATATATATATATATATATATATATATATATATATGTGGGTGAAATAATTAAAAGTTCCTGGAACTTGACAACTTTAAGCGGTGAAACTAGACCTCTGATCTGGACCACGGAGGCTTAGAGCATCTCCAACCCTATTGTCTTGTTAAGTGTTGTGAGTCTTAGATAGTTCCTATGTGGCATGAGTCACAAGACAATGTCTTGTTTATGTGGCAAAACTATATCTTAAGGTACTCTTTGGGAAGGGTGGAAAATGGGAGGAAGGAAAAAGTTGAGGGGAAAGTGAGAGGAAAATTTTAAATGATGGTGTTTGGAAAGGGGGAGAGAACATGGGGGAGGAAAATTTGAGAGGAAAAAGTAGGTGGGTCCCACCAAAAAATTTTCCTCCCAAATGTGGGAGGAAAATGGAGAGAGATGAGAGGAATTTGAGTGAATTTACCCCACTACCCCTCAAAATTATATTTCAAAAGACAATAAGATAGAAAAACTCTCTCCAATGCAAAAGTATTGAGGAGACAATAAAAAGTATTTTTTTCAACTTCCAAGGCAACTCTTCCACTTCTTCAACTTTTTTATAAATATTTCTATTCATAATTGATGATGTGGAGACAAAGTCATTGTGAAGTGCATTGTCTAGATCTAGACAACCAACTTCACATTCTTCTTGTCATGTCATTGTCATGTCAACTTTATGTTTTATTCTACATTTACATTGGAGAAGAATTTTTGAAATAAAAGTTTGTCATTCTTATGTGGCAACTATTTTTTCTAAACTCACAATAGGGTTGGAGATGCTCTTAAACCCTGGCCAACTTGTTGCAGAACGGAATGGGTGCGTGTGTGTGTGTGTGTGTGTGTGTGGTGGTGGGGGGGGGGGGGGGGGGGGGGGGGGGGGGGGGATCCCTACTCTATTCCCTCCCCCTGTCCTATCAAACATGTCTCAAGACCAAAAGAGGATCTGTCCCTCCCTGAGCCTGCTGCTGCTGTTGTTGTGAATCTTATCATCTCCAAAACACGTAAACGAGGACATTTACTGCTGCTGCGTTGCTCCACCATTATTATTCTAATAATCATACTCTTGCAAAAGAAGGAAAAAAAGAAAAGGAAAAAAAGAAATTGAAGCTTCAGAAGAAGAGAAACTGTGGGGGATTGCATGCAGTACTACTGTGTGCATTTGTGTGTGTGCGCGTGTTGGAATATGGGCAAGGAATTTAAAGGCTGGTGCGGCTAGGCTCTAGCTGCTGGCACCGTGGCCCCCATGTGTTCCTCTCTGCGGCAGCCAGAGCCGCTGCAGCTAGAGTTCTTGTGGGGAGGGGGCTTCGACGCGCGAGCCCATGCGCGACTGCTTCGGAGACAGCCCCCCCTCGTGGTGCTGTCGTGACTGTATTTATTATTACTGCACACTTGAAGCAATTCCTTTCCTTTACTAGCAACATTGTCATGCTTTGCTAGCTGCTGGTTCTGGTTTTTGGAGGGGATGTATAGAGATCTCAGGATTTTCATTCATGGCTTTGTTTGTTTATTGTTCCGTGAGATGCGTAGCTGAGTAAGTAAATGAAGCCGGTAACAGGAGTTTTTTTCCGCTCTGCGTGTTCATTGTCAGAAACAGTCCTGTAACCCATCCATAGTAAGAATCAGAATCTACACCCTCATCTTGCAGGGCATGGTTTTTAGTTACCACTCCTCCAACACTAGTAAAACGAAGGTAATTTTTCATGATTGGCGTTTCCGCTGGAATTTGAATAAGGCCCACACACTTGATATATAGGAGCATATACGAGCATCCACAATAGAATAGATTTTAAGTATTATATTTTAAATTTAGTCTAATGTTATAGCACTTGAATGTTACAATGGGCACTTATTCATATTTGAAAATTGCTAGAAAGCTAAAAGACATTCCAGATTTTGAACGTGTCGTAGCTATATATATATATATATATATATATATATATATATATATATATATATATTTTTTTTTTTTTTTTTTTTTTTTTTTGAACGTGTCGTAGCTATATATATATATATATATATTTTTTTTTTTTTTTTTGAACGTGTCGTAGCTATATATATATATATATATATATATATATATATATATATATATATATATATATTTTGAACGTGTCGTAGCTATATATATATATTTGTAAAATTTTGGACATGTTTAGTTAGACATGACTAGTTCCAGCATTTTGGAGGCACTAGACAAGTTTCGAAAATGAGTCTCTCATTCCTCTAAATATTTTTTTTAGAAATCCAACAATTTCAAAATACAATATAATTAGTTTTGAATACATATAAATTACCACCAAGATACAATAAATAATCTAATCCAACTTTCAAATTTATTACATTAGATGAAACCAAATAATATTAAAATAAATCTAAGAAGAAAAAGTTTATACTCTTTCAATATTTGATGTGCAACAGTGCAAAATTGTCAATAAAATATACCAAGATAGTTCAATGATTAGTAGTCGGCAATTTTTCACTGCTTCAGGTGAACGGGGTCTGACGACAGGGTCAATTTGGCAAAAGGGCGACGGGTTGCCAGTTACGATCGCTAATCCTAAACGAAGCATCAAGGACAGCGCAAAAAAAAAGAACTAATGCAATAATGATCATTTAATATGCCTGCAATCTTAATAGGGTCTAGACTTATATTTTTTGATGATTAAAAATTCAACAAGTTGATGTCCCTTAGGAGAGGATTCTCTAGGCGGCTGGTGTAAGCCCCCTAAATTTTCGGAATTTATTTTTAAATTTTCTAAATAATTTATTCTCGATAATTTATTTTATTTAATTAATTTTGATCATTAAATGCTCTTTACCGTGACTTGGAATTCTAGAGCATCAGGGATGCCAGTCTCTGGAAACTTCCTTCTTGAAGTTTGTAGTAGACGAGATTATCTTCACATTGATATTTCGTGTCCCACTCGAACTTGTTCCCTTGTACTCTTTTTGCTTCGCGCAAGTTCGGGTCAATTTAGACCATTTAATTATTAATTGAATTCACACTCTTTTCCTTGATCATCATATGCACGTTACCATGACTTTTAATTTAGGAGCACCAGACTAGTCTTTTCCTTGAAACCAACTTCTCATGCATGATCTACTCGAGACAATCTTCACCCATGACCTTCGTGTCCCACTCAGACACACCATCTTGTGCTTCATTTCTTCGAACAACTTTTGGGTCAATTTAGGCCAATTAACTATCCACAGTAATTTGTGACCTGGCTTCCAATTTAATTTCGGGATCCGACATCGATCCAACCTAGTCGACCCAAAATATGGACATGGCCCACACGAAGCCTACTACCCGCATGACGCTTCTGTCCCACTTATTTGAGTTCCTACATGCTACTTATTTTCCCATGATCATAAATACCTTTTTTAATTCAAATATTGCACCATGTTCGATTTTGACCCGACCTGTCTCGACCGAACCCGAACCCAAGCTCCATGTTGTCCTCTCATGACTGCCCATACACCCCACTGATATGTTCTCATTTTTCCCTCTACTCAAAAAATATCTCTTTACATAGAAATATCTATTTCTCTCTCTATTATATATATATATATATATATATATATATATATATATATATATATATATATATATATATATATATATATATATATATATATATATATATATATAATACTATCTCTCTCCTCTCCCATCACTCTCTTTCTCCCCTTTATTATACTTACACACACCCCCCCATCACAGCCGACACTACCCACCCCCTCTCTCTAAATATCTCTTCCTCTCTCTCTCTTTATATATTATATTCACTGACACACAAACAAAACTCTCTCTCCCACTTATTCTTAACACATACACACACACACACAATTAATTCCTACACTCTACTTTCTCTTCCACTCTCTTACAACATCACCATCACCATCCTCATTTCAAACTCCCCTCATCTCCTTCATTAACAGCAGCAAATCGAGCTCAGCACCATGGCCGACCAACTTCCCCTTTCCTCCTCCTCACTTCATCATCATCTTCTTCTTCATTCTAAGCCATCACCACTCTCTCAAACATCAAACCACCATCACCACATCCAACGCCACCACCGACGCCTCCGCTCGTCATCGAGCCCACACCGCTGGCCGCCACCGCCGCTGTGGCCGACCTCTACCGTACGAGACAGCGCGACCACCGCCAGCAGTGAGGCAGCACGTGCGCAGCGAGACAGCACGCGGGCAGCGCTGGCAGCAGCAGCAAGCGGCAGTAGCAGTGCGGCAACAGGCGCTGCCGCCGCCGCTGACGAGCCTCCCACCCTGGCCGGGCGCACCCCCGGGCAGGCCCCCGGGGTGCGTTCCTGCGTCCCCGGGCGCGAGAAAAGTCCGATTCGTGCGTTTTGCACTGAATTCCGTCGACGCGCGCTGCGAACGAAATTCAGAATGGCGTTTCGTCGCAGCAACTTCGCACACATTTTTCGAGAAATTCGACCGTTGGATCGGTGATTTATTCGCTCCGTCACAATCTCGGTATATCCATCTTCACTCCCCTTAATTTTCGTCCGTTAATTTTATCGTTTGATACATCAAAACCGGCCACCAAGTTGACCGTTTAAATTGTGTTATTTTTGGACAGTTTTACGGAGCCAACTTCGTCGGATCGTATCTCCTCCATCGCAGCTCCGTATGGCGTGCCACTGGTTCCTATACGAAGCTGGTATAACCCTCTTCCTATTCCTCCAATTTTGTTTCATTGTGAGCACGTTTGATTGGTTGAATTCGACGCCAAACTTTGCCATCCAAATTCCTAATTTCCAAGTTGTAAAATTTTATTTTTGAACCCGGGACTCCGGATTCAATTTCTGACACCACCAGTAGACTTGTGGCGTCGTTCTGGCACCTTTGCATATAAAGTTTGTTAGATTTGGAGGACGTGGGCTCTGGCACGTATTTCGGTGCAAAGCGGGCCCCATAGTCCAGGTCAACGGAACTTTTTGACGTCGGCTCATCGGAATCCAATTTCGGATATACCGTTGAGTTTGTATCGTCATTCTATACTCATAGACATATAATTTGCTAGGTTTTAGTGGACATTGGTTCCGACACGTATTTCGGTACAAGGCGGATACCAATATCCTGGTTAACGGGTCATTTTGATATCGGCTCATCGGAATCCAATTATGGATATACCGTTGGATTCGTATCGTCATTCTGGACTCGTTGACATATAAATTGCTGAGTTTTGAGGACATTGGCTCCGACACGCTTTTCCGTGCAAATCGAAATTTCAATGTCCTGGTCAACGGACCAATTTGAGATCGGATCAACGGAATCCAATTCTGAATATACCGTTGGGTTCGTTTCGTCATTCTGGATTCGTAGACATATAATTTGTTAGGTCTAGTATACTTTTATTCTTACACATTTTTCGGTACAAAGTGGGTCCGACACGGACACTATTTTGACCCGAAATTACCTTTTTTCCCCTGTGTCCAAAATATACTTATGGATAGGCTATCCTAGCTGATTTGACCATTCTGGACACGTTGGTGATGGTTGTTTCACCATCCGACAACACTTATAGGTTTTTACCCTATTATTATAATCTTTCTCTTTTTATTCGTATTTTAGATCCTTGTATCGGAATTGAGATCCATCGATTCTAGTGATTTCACAACCACTGAAATTGAATGTGTTGACCCTGTAGATGTTTATAGAGACTAGCCTTAACCCTGTTTGACCATGGTTGACTACTTTGACTGAACGTTGAAGTAGAGTCAACATTTGACCTAGGTTAGACTAGTTTTGACCTTGGTTGACCACAGTTGACTATTTTGACCAAAAGTCAACCGAAAGTCAATCGTAGCCTAAAATTGACTAGAACTTGACCGAAGTTGACCAGTTGACCAAAGGTCAACAGTTAGTCAACATTTGCCTAGTTTGACCTAGAGTTAACAAGAGTTGACTAGAGTTGATCAGTTGACCAAAAGTCAACTGTTAGTCAACTCTTGACCCATTTTGACCTAGTTTGACTTGGGTTGACTTCTTGTGACCTAGTGTGACTCAGTGTGACCTAGTTTGACTTGGTTGACTGAGACTGACCTAGATTACGTAGCTTATACTATATAATCAAGCCTAACAATGTGTCACGACCCGCACCCTTATGAGGGGCACGAGCACGTGGTTACGTCCAGCCTACGCCGCAGCATCGGCGGTAGAACGCTGTCTAGGTTGTCTACAAAACTACACTAAACAATATAAAGGTACCTGTACAGTATATACACTCCGAATGGAGGTGACATAGCAATACTGTCTCAATCACATAATCAAAACTAGGGTAGATAGCATGAGAAGAGATATGATAGATGAAAGAGTAAACAAGTCCACAGTCTAATACAAGTCCAGATATATACAACATCCCAGAGTATCAAAATAGAATATAGAAACTACAGTCTGATAAGCTAGCTGGATCGCAGTCCAGTCAACCCTAGCTAACCTACACTACTCTGGAAGTACAAAATCTAGTGGCTCTACTAACAAGCCACGGTCCAAGTCTACTCCATCTAACCCGTCCCCATAATAGGTTGGGCAATCAGCCTCTGAATCATCTGTAAAATTTCATAACGGTATCCTGTCAGGAAAATGAGCAAGTACAAACACTAACAGCAGTTCCATGTGAATTGACAAATTCTATAAGAGACAGCATAATGAACTACAAGACAAAGATATATGAAGACTTGGGAACCATTCGAAAGCCGAGTTACAACCCTTAAACCAAACAAGGACCGGGATTGTAACTCTTCTCCCGAGCAGAACTTAGTCTCCGATCAAGGTAAAATGTAAAGGCATGTAGAGCATGTGAGTAACTGTATATCATGCATGGTGAGAAAGTACTGAATATAGAACAGAACAGGATATATGACAAGAAAAGTAAATATAAAATGTGCCTCGAATATTATAGCCTAATGTGATCGGTATGGGTCAAGAATCAGGCTTCCAGCCGACCGGCTACAAGTACGTGGACTCGGCCCGGCCGGGATGGTAAGCTATGGAGCGAGAAGTAACACAGGTCAGGCTATACCCGTCGTGAGGTGAGGGTATAGCTATGGTGCAAGGAGTAACTCAAGGGGGCATTGATCACACTATCTATAATATTCCCCATTCCCCGAGTAGTATATGGATCCGGACATAACACGTCATGGCACGAGATTCCCTAAGAAGGTAGCTACTCCTTCTCAGGAATCGGTGTCAATACAAGTACAAGAACAAGATCGAGCAAGTACCAGTATCCCAAGAAAATCCAAGAATGACATCTCATGACAGGAATCCGGTATATACTAGTCCATGAACTATCGTGACTGAGAATCAAGTAAGACACTACGACTGAATCGGATATAGCAGATATCAAGACAATGAAAACTATCAGTGAATGTACTCGCCTGCTGTCCTGAGCTGTATGGTATATCAATGCTCAGAGCGGTATCAGAAGACCTAAATATGAGATACTGTAAGTTAATTTAGGTTTAAACAAGTTTAGGAATGATTTACAATGAATGATATGCAATCTAGGTCAAACTAGGTCTCTCTGAGTCACACTAAGTCCTGTCAAGTCAATCTAGGTCAAATCAAGTTATATCAAGTCAATCTAAGCCTAACCAAGTCAATCCTAGGTCATACCAGGCATCACGGGTCAAAACAAGTCAAAGAAAGTCAAACGGGATCAAGAGTTGGCCTACAGTTGACTTTTGGTCAACTGGTCAACTCTGGTCAACCCTAGGTCAACTATGGTCAACCCTAGGTCAAACTGGTCAAATGTTGACCAACAGTTGACTTTTGGTCAACTGGTCAACTCTAGTTTGGATTTGATGAAATCTAGACAAAGTGTTGACTCACGGTTGACTTTTGGGTAAAAAGTCAACTCTGGGTCAACCGAGCCAAAAATCGGCTCAGATATGACATTTGTGGGGTGTACCCAACATGCCACCCAAGTTTCAAGTCAATCCGACTACCCGAACTCCGATTCATTCTCAAACTCCTATTCTCCTTCCTATTCTCCTTCTCATTCTCCTTTCTATTCTTCTCATTCTCCTTCCTATTTTCTATTCTCCTTCCTCATTCTCCTTCCCATTCTTCTCATTCTCCTTCCTATTTTCTATTCTCCTTCCTCATTCTCCTTCCCATTCTCCTTCCTATTCTCCTTCCTATTTCCTATTCTCCTTCCTCATTCTCCTTCCCATTCTTCTCATTCTCCTTCCTATTTTCTATTCTCCTTCCTCATTCTCCTTCCCATTCTTCTCATTCTCCTTCCTATTTTCTATTCTCCTTCCTCATTCTCCTTCCTATTCTCCTTCCTATTTCCTATTCTCCTTCCTCATTCTCCTTCCCATTCTTCTCATTCTCCTTCCTATTTTCTATTCTCCTTCCTCATTCTCCTTCCCATTCTCCTTCCTATTCTCCTTCCTATTTCCTATTCTCCTTCCTCATTCTCCTTCCCATTCTTCTCATTCTCCTTCCTATTTTCTATTCTCCTTCCTCATTCTCCTTCCCATTCTCCTTCCTATTTTCTATTTACAAATACACACATATATATATATATATATATCTATACATATCTGGACACTCACACACACACGCATACTTACAGTCAACACAACACACACAAATACATAAATAAATATACACACATAAATACACATGTATATATATATATATATGTATATATATATATATATATATACCACTCTCAAAAAGATAAATCCTAATAAATCCTTAACCTATTTTTTCCTATGGAAAACCTACAAATTTGTGGGCAGATGGAAGAGAATCTTCCCCTCTCCATTATTGGTGAATGAACTATATGCATATGAGAATAAAATGGAGAAATAAAATCATACCTAAGAGATGTTGGAAGAGGAAGAAGAAGGAGTTGGAAAAGAAATGAGTTTGAAAGAGAGAGAGAGAGTGAGTGTAACTTAATGGAGAAGAAAGAGGAGGGGGGGGGCTGCCTATAGGGGCCGGCCAACTTGGTTGGGTGAGGGGCACTTGTAAATTACAAGTTTGCCCCTCCCTAAGCCTAATATTAAACAATTTCCAAATTAGGTTTAGGAAGTTGCTAAAAATAAATAAAATCATAATTAAACTAAATTACTCATGGGGAACTAGTCCAAACTCTTAAACCCTAATTTTTAGTGTGGTGGGCCATGGTTAGCTAACAGGCTAATTACAGCTCAAGTCGAAATTCACCGGGTCCCGAATTAACTCGGAATGCGATGAAATTCGAACCCGACTCCTATAATAATTAAATAATAATATTCATGAAATAAAATTCCCAAAAATATTATAAAATGGAAAATTACCATTTTACCCCTAACTGGAAAAAGTGAGGGTGACAAGTCTATCCACCTTAAAAAAAATTTCGTCCTCGAAATTAAAACCAAACAATAGTAAAATCTCAAATTCACAAGTCATGGCTAAAAATTTAAATGATTAAAATCTCAAAAATCAAAGCATGAATTAAATGACTAATATAATAAAATTTAAAATTACTCTCAAATATAAGTCTATCCACCTTAAAAGAATCATCCAAAAACTTAAAACGAAGCAACACAGAAAATTCATGCAATTTGATAATCGTATGCGTCTGTCCAATAATCATGATACTCAGAATCTCCGTCATGCCAGTGAGCAAGGCTACGATAATCACAGAGTCCTCAGCTACGGTACATACCTCTAGAATTATGGTATTTAAAAATTTTCGCATTGCCGCTAGCTTGGCAGCGAAAACCTTAAATTCCCACACCCTAGGAATACGTCCATAGTCCGACTATATGTCCTCACTCTGCCTTCTAGCATGACCCTAGAGGATTCTAAAATCTCATAATCGAGGTGACCTAGCCCATACGACTTATCTCAGAAAATATCACATCATAGGGATAAAAATTTTATCAAACGATCAAGGAACATATGGAATCGAATTTCAAGACTGTTTATAAGAAGGCAAATGCGGAAAGGAGATCAAAAGATTGGAACCTGCTATCTGCTCTGCTACTGCCTGAGCGGGCTCAACTGTCATGGCGAACGCATGCCCCTGCTGGCCTCCTCTAGCCTGCTGCACTCCGTCCTGGCCTCCCTTGGCTGCCCGAGCAGGGCAGCCCTTTAGCTGGTGGTCGGTCCCTCCGCAGAATAGGCAAGCGCCTAACCTCCTCCGACATACGTCTCTGGTGTGCCCCGTCCTCCCGCAGTAAACACACTGTTGGGTCTGCCTCTGGCCCTGACCCTGATGCTGCTGGGCACGCGCCGGTGCCTGCTGAATCTGCAACAGAGGCTGCTGCTGCTGAAACGGCCTCTGCTGCTGCTGAATATGGGGACGCTTGGACGGTCCCGCACTGGAACTCGCCCCCATAGTATCTCCGCTCCTCTTCGGCTTGAGGCCGAAGTCCTCCTCTGCGATCTGCGCATCCATCAATATCTGGTCGAACGTCGCATCACGGCGACCCGAGGTGCGGGTGCGCACTGCATGAATAAGTCCCCTGCGGAACTTACGAGCCTTCTGCCCCTCATCCTGGATCATACCGGGAGCAAACCTGCTAAGGCGGAAGAACTCGGCTGCATACTCGTCCACCGACGAGTTCCCCTGAACTAGACCCACGAACTGGCCCTCCAATGCTGTAAGAGCCACGTCCGGGAAGAACTTCTCCTTGAAGAGCCTCCGGAAGTTCTCCCAAGTCAGCCCTCTCACCGACGCACGAGGATCCGTGCGGTACCATGTCAGCGCAATGTCGAAGAATCGGCTGGCTGCGGCTGAGACCCAAAGTGCTCTAGGAAGCTCTGCCAGCTCCATGCTCCGCTCTACATCCTCCAGCCAGTCGTCTGCGTAAAGGATGCCCTCCGTGCCTGTGAAGTCCCTGGAGCTCATCTTCCTGAAGTCTAACAATGTCCCCGGCCTGGACTGCTGCTGGCTCGGCTGCTGGCCGGTAGGGCCCTGCACCGTACCCGGTGCCACTCTCTCTACTGCTGCTAGGGCAAGCTGATGCGAGTTCTCCATACTCTGCCTCAGCATCTCGATCTGTCGGTGTGACGCCTCCGACTGACGCTGCGACGCCTCTGCCTGGGCCCGCTGTGTCTCCATCATCTGCTGAAGGAGAAGGAACAAGTGATGTGTGTCCATCGGTATCGGTGGTAGTGGCGGCAGTATCTCTGGAAGAACGGCCGTAACCCTCTGGGGTGGAGGTGGTAGACCTCCCTGTGCAACTGCCTGCGTCTCCGGAATGGTAGAATCACTAGGGGCAGTCTCATGAACCTCCTCCTCGGCCTGATCAGATCTCTCAGGCAAACTACTGGATCCAGTCGCCTGTGGGTGCGTCTTCGTCATCCTGGAGACGAATTGAAACAAAGAGATCAATATGGCACAAGATAAGATATTATCAAAGGAGGACAATTGAATTCAAATGCAAGAAAAGTTGTCATGGTAATCAAAAGATCAGAATTTTCCTAAAATGTGATTGAGTAACTTCAAAATATATCCTATTCCTACTGCAGGCTGTAGTGGTACTCAAGTTCGAATACCACTACATAAACTCGACCTGCGTGGGCCACCACAAAAACGTGTCACGACCCGCACCCTTATGAGGGGCACGAGCACGTGGTTACGTCCAGCCTACGCCGCAGCATCGGCGGTAGAACGCTGTCTAGGTTGTCTACAAAACTACACTAAACAATATAAAGGTACCTGTACAGTATATACACTCCGAATGGAGGTGACATAGCAATACTGTCTCAATCACATAATCAAAACTAGGGTAGATAGCATGAGAAGAGATATGATAGATGAAAGAGTAAACAAGTCCACAGTCTAATACAAGTCCAGATATATACAACATCCCAGAGTATCAAAATAGAATTTAGAAACTACAGTCTGATAAGCTAGCTGGATCGCAGTCCAGTCAACCCTAGCTAACCTACACTACTCTGGAAGTACAAAATCTAGTGGCTCTACTAACAAGCCACGGTCCAAGTCTACTCCATCTAACCCGTCCCCATAATAGGTTGGGCAATCAGCCTCTGAATCATCTGTAAAATTTCATAACGGTATCCTGTCAGGAAAATGAGCAAGTACAAACACTAACAGCAGTTCCATGTGAATTGACAAATTCTATAAGAGACAGCATAATGAACTACAAGACAAAGATATATGAAGACTTGGGAACCATTCGAAAGCCGAGTTACAACCCTTAAACCAAACAAGGACCGGGATTGTAACTCTTCTCCCGAGCAGAACTTAGTCTCCGATCAAGGTAAAATGTAAAGGCATGTAGAGCATGTGAGTAACTGTATATCATGCATGGTGAGAAAGTACTGAATATAGAACAGAACAGGATATATGACAAGAAAAGTAAATATAAAATGTGCCTCGAATATTATAGCCTAATGTGATCGGTATGGGTCAAGAATCAGGCTTCCAGCCGACCGGCTACAAGTACATGGACTCGGCCCGGCCGGGATGGTAAGCTATGGAGCGAGAAGTAACACAGGTCAGGCTATACCCGTCGTGAGGTGAGGGTATAGCTATGGTGCAAGGAGTAACTCAAGGGGGCATTGATCACACTATCTATAATATTCCCCATTCCCCGAGTAGTATATGGATCCGGACATAACACGTCATGGCACGAGATTCCCTAAGAAGGTAGCTACTCCTTCTCAGGAATCGGTGTCAATACAAGTACAAGAACAAGATCGAGCAAGTACCAGTATCCCAAGAAAATCCAAGAATGACATCTCATGACAGGAATCCGGTATATACTAGTCCGTGAACTATCGTGACTGAGAATCAAGTAAGACACTACGACTGAATCGGATATAGCAGATATCAAGACAATGAAAACTATCAGTGAATGTACTCGCCTGCTGTCCTGAGCTGTATGGTATATCAATGCTCAGAGCGGTATCAGAAGACCTAAATATGAGATACTGTAAGTTAATTTAGGTTTAAACAAGTTTAGGAATGATTTACAATGAATGATATGCAATCTAGGTCAAACTAGGTCTCTCTGAGTCACACTAAGTCCTGTCAAGTCAATCTAGGTCAAATCAAGTTATATCAAGTCAATCTAAGCCTAACCAAGTCAATCCTAGGTCATACCAGGCATCACGGGTCAAAACAAGTCAAAGAAAGTCAAACGGGATCAAGAGTTGGCCTACAGTTGACTTTTGGTCAACTGGTCAACTCTGGTCAACCCTAGGTCAACTATGGTCAACCCTAGGTCAAACTGGTCAAATGTTGACCAACAGTTGACTTTTGGTCAACTGGTCAACTCTAGTTTGGATTTGATGAAATCTAGACAAAGTGTTGACTCACGGTTGACTTTTGGGTAAAAAGTCAACTCTGGGTCAACCGAGCCAAAAATCGGCTCAGATATGACATTTGTGGGGTGTACCCAACATGCCACCCAAGTTTCAAGTCAATCCGACTACCCGAACTCCGATTCATTCTCAAACTCCTATTCTCCTTCCTATTCTCCTTCTCATTCTCCTTTCTATTCTTCTCATTCTCCTTCCTATTTTCTATTCTCCTTCCTCATTCTCCTTCCCATTCTTCTCATTCTCCTTCCTATTTTCTATTCTCCTTCCTCATTCTCCTTCCCATTCTCCTTCCTATTCTCCTTCCTATTTCCTATTCTCCTTCCTCATTCTCCTTCCCATTCTTCTCATTCTCCTTCCTATTTTCTATTCTCCTTCCTCATTCTCCTTCCCATTCTTCTCATTCTCCTTCCTATTTTCTATTCTCCTTCCTCATTCTCCTTCCTATTCTCCTTCCTATTTCCTATTCTCCTTCCTCATTCTCCTTCCCATTCTTCTCATTCTCCTTCCTATTTTCTATTCTCCTTCCTCATTCTCCTTCCCATTCTCCTTCCTATTCTCCTTCCTATTTCCTATTCTCCTTCCTCATTCTCCTTCCCATTCTTCTCATTCTCCTTCCTATTTTCTATTCTCCTTCCTCATTCTCCTTCCCATTCTCCTTCCTATTTTCTATTTACAAATACACACACATATATATATATATATCTATACATATCTGGACACTCACACACACACGCATACTTACAGTCAACACAACACACACAAATACATAAATAAATATACACACATAAATACACATGTATATATATATATATATGTATATATATATATATATACCACTCTCAAAAAGATAAATCCTAATAAATCCTTAACCTATTTTTTCCTATGGAAAACCTACAAATTTGTGGGCAGATGGAAGAGAATCTTCCCCTCTCCATTATTGGTGAATGAACTATATGCATATGAGAATAAAATGGAGAAATAAAATCATACCTAAGAGATGTTGGAAGAGGAAGAAGAAGGAGTTGGAAAAGAAATGAGTTTGAAAGAGAGAGAGAGAGTGAGTGTAACTTAATGGAGAAGAAAGAGGAGGGGGGGGGGGGGGGGCTGCCTATAGGGGCCGGCCAACTTGGTTGGGTGAGGGGCACTTGTAAATTACAAGTTTGTCCCTCCCTAAGCCTAATATTAAACAATTTCCAAATTAGGTTTAGGAAGTTGCTAAAAATAAATAAAAATCATAATTAAACTAAATTACTCATGGGGAACTAGTCCAAACTCTTAAACCCTAATTTTTAGTGTGGTGGGCCATGGTTAGCTAACAGGCTAATTACAGCTCAAGTCGAAATTCACCGGGGTCCCGAATTAACTCGGAATGCGATGAAATTCGAACCCGACTCCTATAATAATTAAATAATAATATTCATGAAATAAAATTCCCAAAAATATTATAAAATGGAAAATTACCATTTTACCCCTAACTGGAAAAAGTGAGGGTGACACAATGTTGAACCCTAGCTTATATGTATCTTATCTTTAGGTCTGTGGCATCACTCTGAGCATCGACCCCACTTGACAGCTCAGGACCGCAGGCGAGTATATTGACTGATAGTTTTCATTGTCTTGATATCTGCTGTATCCGATTCAGTTGTAGTGTCTTACTCGATTTTCAGTCACGATAGTTTACGGACTAGTATACGTTGGATCATGACATGAGATGTTGTTCCTAGATTTTCTTGGTATATCTGTACATTTTCTGTCTTGTTCCCTGTACTTGTATAGACATCGATTCCTGAGAGGAAGTAGCTATCCAATTAGGGAATCCCGTGTCATGACGTGTCATGTCTAGGTCCATTATACTATTCAGGGATGGGAAATTATTAGGGGTTATGTGATCAAAGCCATCATGTCACTATATTCTTATGCTTGCGCCACTCTCACCTCACGTAGGGTGTAGCAGATTCCTCCGTGTGCTTGTTATCCAGGTTGGCTGGCATGACCCTTTCCAGAGATTTTCTTGTGATTGTCGGGCCAAGTGGATAACCTGTCCTGTCACTTACCCAAAGCCGATCACATAACGCTCTAATAATTCAAGGCACATTTTATATTTACTTTATCTTATCTTATGTCCTGCTCTGTTCTACATTCAGTACTTTCTCGCCATGCTATGATATTCAGTTACTCACATGTTCTACATGCCTTTATGTTGTACCTTGATTGGAGACTAAGTTCTACTCGGAAGAAGGGTTACAACCCCGGTCCTTGTTTGGTTTAAGGGTCGTAACTCAACTTCCAAATGGTTCCCAAGTCATCCTATATCTTTGTCTTGTATTTCATGATACTGTCTCTTATAGAATTTGTCAATTCATATGGAACTGCTGTTAGTGTTTGTACTTGCTCATTTTCCTGACAGGATACCGTTGATAATATTTTAGGAGTTGTTATACCATTATTGGACTTCAGGATGTTGCTAGCTGAGGTGGATCTCACTATTCTTCGATGTGAGTTGCCTGGTAGTTATCCTTAGTTGTCTTGTTTTTCCTTCCTTATTTTCCTGTCTTATGATTCCTTCTAGTAGTTTTAGTTGTTCTTGTGCCTTAGTTATCTTTCCTGTCATATCTTCTTTAGATGTTGGGTTGTGATTGAGTACATTTATAGTTCATGGACCTTCTAGATGTAGTGTATATTTATTGGATACTAGACAGCATTCTACCATCGATACTGCGGCATAGGCTGGGCGTGGCCCACGTATTCGTATCCGTATATCCGGGTGCGGGTCGTGACAGCTGGTTGTCTAGCCTGGCTCCCCTTGGAGTCGGCTCTGTAGTCAGATAATACCTTATGGTAGTTAAAAGTATTTTAGAAGATTTCTTTTTTAAATTATGCGAGGAGATACATCGGGATAGTTAGATTTTTTTTAATACTTTTTTGAATTATTTATTTTATTATACATTCAACATGGACGGTGTCACCCCCAGTTTTTAGGAACAGGGGTATTTTTGTCATTTTATATTTTTGAATATTTTTAAAATTTATTTTATTATTTATGATATTGTTTTAGGGTTATTTGAGTCGGGTTCGAATTTCAGCTCATTTCGACTTGTATCGGGGACCCGGGGTAGCTTAGACTCTGATCGGGACCCAACTGGAGCCGACCAACTTGTCATGACCAAACCCAGATATTTATATTTGACCAATCCCATTTGATTTTAGTGGGATTAGGGATTAGAATTAGATTTAGAACTTGAAATTTGGAGTTTTCAAGTTACCATTTTGACACCAACTCAAAACCACTCATTTCTTTGACTTGGAGGGCATTTTGGTAAATTGTCAAAACCACTCATTTTTTTGACTTGGAGGGTATTTTGGTAAATTGTCAAATGCCCCCAACCCTCTAAAATGTGGCCAGCCAGTAGCAACACTCCCTCTCTTCTTCCTATTTCAAGAAAAACTCTCTCTCTCTTCTCCTTTCTCTCATTCTGCAAAGACCCCTTTCTTTTCCCTTTGGATTTTAAGCTCCAAAGTAAGTCAAATCTCTTCTAATTATCTTCCATACTCTAGATCTCTCTCTAATCTTGGTGCTAACCCTTGTTTATCTCTTATTTGTGATTTTTATCTAGGTGGAACCTAGCATGAAGGGGTTGGAAGCATAAAATTGGCTCTTGGCCCAAAAAGAACCAATTTTGGGACTTTTCTTGGGATTCCAACTCCCAAGAGGTAAACCCTAACTCTAACTCTTGTAATTACTCCTAATTAGTGTTATTTGCATATTAGATGATACCCGAGACGTAGGACAACCCATTAGAAGAGGTTTTCACCCATCCAATTGTATATCCATTCTTCCATTCTTTTACACATCATTCATCCCTCCACCCTTCATACATTCATTAACATTCATTAATCCCATCATCCACCCTTTCATTCAAAATCAGTCCCTTGGTCCTATAGGTCTTGAGTTGTGTTGTGATGTAAGAATTATTAGAGGGTAAGGTATTGTGGTAGGCTTGTTAGATTTAGTATTAGATATTAGTTAGTGTTGGTGTTAGCTTGATGTTTGTGTTAGTGTTAGTAGTGAGTTGGTTAAGTTAGTGTCCTAACTAGGTTGATATCCTAGTGGAATAGTAGAGAGGGCTAACCTAGACACTAGGAGAGTGTGGGAGAGTGAACTAGGAAGGTTGGTAGAGAGTAGGGTGTGGTATCTAAATATACCATAGCGTATCATGACGATACCCTAAGGTAATGTTGGGATGACCAATATGGACCATAAGATGGGCTAGATGTCCTAGAATCCTAGATTTCTTGGTTGGTAAACCTTAGATAGGATAGTATCTAGCTACCCTAAGGAGCCTAGGCTAGTATCCTGAGATCTAGAGGGGTTTCCTTTGTAATGGGCAAGGTATTAGTATTTACCTTGTGAAGGGTAAATGTAGGTAATAGGGTATTGTTAAGATTTTGAGTTTGACTTCTAAGATGGGCTTAGAAATAGGTTGTTTTGGTAGGTAATGACTAGATAAGGGTAGTTTATACTAGTCTTGACCCCCGTTGACCAAGAATTGACTTTTTGACCGAAAGTCAACTTCAAGTCAACACTTGACTTAGAATTGACCGAAATAAACCAGAGTTGACCAGTTGACTGAAAATCAACTGTTAGTCAATGTTTGACTTGTTTGACCTAGGGTTGACCCAGGGTTGACTCAGTGTTGACCAGAGTTGACCAGAGTTGACTTTTTAACAAAAGTCAACTGTAAGTCAACCTTTGACCCAGATTGACCTAGTTTGACTTGGATTGACTTTATGTGACCTTGTTTGACCTTGGTTGACCTAGTATAACCTAGTTTAGCTTGGTGTGACTTAGTTTGACCTAGTTTTGACTTAGACTTGCATATCATGACTCGATTAACTTTCCTTTCATTATTAAACCATGTTTTGACTTGTAGTATCTCATCTTTAGGTCTGTGATTACTCTGAGCAGTTGTTCACCTTATCAGCTCAGGACCAAGGGCGAGTACATTCTCTGATAATATTTCTGTTTTATGATATCGTCTTTGTTTCTAGTATTTAGTGTAGATATCCTTGTTCTCTTGACACATGGTGCACACGGATTGGTATTGTCTGGATCCCATCATAAGATGTTATTCCTCTTATATATGGTATACACTGGGCAAGTCTTCATTGTTTATTGTTCATTTTATAGATACGATTCCTGCGTAGGCTCGCGACCTCCTCAGAGAATACGTGTCATGACTGGATCCACTATATTAGTCAGGGATGGGGGTGTTAGCGTAGATATGTGATCAATACCCTATAGTATTATATTGTATCATATTGTATCACTATAGTATCCTCATTGTATAGTGTTAATCATACACTCACGTATGATTAGTCAGGCCAAACATTGTATCAAGTTCTAAGTCGATCACATGTTGAAACTAGTGCTAAACTCACATAGATAGCAGTTCCAGATTTCGTACATGTTATATATTGTTTTCTTGCCTTATCTTATTACAGTTTTGATATACTCTGCCAGGATGGATGTACGCTCTACTTTACCTAGTATATTCTCTCTATCTACTGCTATATTTTCAATATCGTATAACTAGAACTGCTGTTTGAGATTTTGTACTCGTTCCTGTCCTGACTGGACCTGTTGAAAATATTACAGATGATGATGGTGACTGCCCTACCTTCTATGGGGCACATGAGGGTGACACTCAGGAGCTCGAGGAGCATCTAGCTCAGTAGAGGGTGCTTACTCTAGTATAGTATTTTTAGTTTTCAGTTTGTATCGGATTATTCCGATTGTTAGTTGAGACTTAGTTATATTTCAGGACTTGTATTTATTTGTGTTAAACATCTACTTTGTGTGGTGTGATAACTCTATTATATTCAGTTTCTTCCTTTTATCTGATTTTATATCGTGCACTATCTTCCCTAGACTTGTGATTGAGATATAGAGTTGAGATGTTATATTATACCTCCGTGCGGAGATGACAGGTTTATATATCTTGTTGTTAGATGTTATAGAGGACCTATACAGCGTTCTACCGCCGACACCGCGGCGTAGGCTGAACGTACCCACGTTCTCGTGCCCCTAAATAGGGTGCGGGTCGTGACAGACGGTTTTTTTTGAACCGTTTCCAAATCGCATTATAATAGCAGAGATAAACAAAAGATGGCAGCAATTGTTTCCATTTTTTAACCTTGCCCAGGGGTGAGCATTATTTGGTTTTGTACCGAAAATCGAACAGAATAAGAGGTTAGCTTCGGTTTGAAAAACAAAATTGGTTCAATTTCGAATTTGAAGTACAAAAATTCTTTATTCGGTTTCGGTTTTTAGTTCGATTTCGGTACAAAACCAAATGCTGAATAAGACTTATATATGAAATTATATAAATATTCTCAATTCAATGCATATTTTGTGATTAAAATGTGTATACTTTAATAATAACAATTATATATATATATATATATATATATATATATATATATATATATATATATATATATATATATATATATATATATATATATATATTATGTGTGTGTGCGTGCATTTTTTATGCTCTACTTTGATAATTTTGTTGGAAATCGAACACATCCTACAAGCGCTCTGATACCGTGTCTGAGACGTTGCCGCAGCGAAAACTTAGATCGGCCCAACTGAAATAACCAACTCCCGTCTAACGGACACCATGCATAGATAAAAACAAGTATATAGCGGTGACTACGTCACTTGGACAAATCTCAATCTATATAACTCAAATAAAATTACAAAATTGACAAAACTAATGTTGAAACGTTTGCCATAATAGGTTTAACCCCCTCAGCACACTGAAGGATAGAGATTATAATGAAATCACTCACAAACCGGTAGCAACTTTTTAACCGAAGTTGACGACTACTCGATCAAATCTTCTCATTCATTATGTCTTATATGACGAATCCCTAAGAGAGAGTACGAACTTTCTCTTAGATCTCATGTGGACGAACATCTCGAATCTCTACTTTGTGCTCCACCCTCACCCCATATATATAGGATGAAAAAATTTATTCTGGGTCATAATAGGATTTCCTATATATCAAACCCTAAGATAAGAATCCTATTACACCTAAAATAGCCCATCAAGATCCTGTTTTAGATTATAATAGAATTTTCTAAATATGAAACCCTCAAATAAGAATGTTATTACATACAAAATAGTCCAGCACCAATTATGGACATCCGAATTTAATCAAGTCAAATATTAGATTTGGACTCCACAAATATGCTGTAACCAAATCTAGACTAGACTCCGACAAATTTAACAACTAGTCCAATTTGGACGTAACTTTGAAATACAAAAAAAATAAAATATATATATATATATATATATATATATATATATATATATATAAAGTATAATTTTTAGTATAATTTAACCATGGACCGACCCATTAAACAAAACAAATAGCTCAACCAAATAAACAAAATTAAATTTTCGGTTCGGTTCGGTTTTGGATTTTAGAATTTTAGTTTATTTGTTTTTGATCGAATGAAACCGAATGCTCATCCTTGCCCGAGCATAGATGATTCAGGTCCGATGTAGGGCTCTCTTCTCCCTAGACTTGCAGAAACTGAGGAGATTGATGACGCTGACTGGATAACTGTGGACAAGAACAAACAGATTCAGATAGACGCAGGAAGGAGAGAGAGGAGTCTCCATACTCGATGGTTTGGGATCAGTGGTCGATTTGCTTTTCGAAAGAAGCAAAGCATGTGAGTTTAGGTTAGTGAATGAAGGGACGGGCGATGCTGCAGGTTCGAAAGACAGACGGGCACTTGGGGATGAAACATGACAGGAGGCTCCTCGTAATTGCGTGGCAGTTACGCATGGGAAGATGAATACTAGGAAGTAGGAAACCAGCAGGAGCCTACAAGGACAATGTTAAGATACAACCATTTGTGGTTATAATTTTTTACAACTGTCACGTGGTGGTTGTCAATTGGTTCTCTCTTTTCTTATGGGATACAAGGGAGGAGAACAACTAACAGCTGCAATTGACGATGGTAAAGATTTACAACAACACGTGGTTGTAAACTTAGCATTAGTGGAGCCCATAGAGGTTCCTATAATTGTTGCCACTTCCTACTTGAGATCATGGGTTTCGTTGTGTCGCCAAGCGTCGTGGATGAAGTGCATCTAAATGTGTTGAACCAACGATGGTCAACGACAACAAAGTTGCTGTCATCAACGACAAAAAGGTTATTGCCATGTAAAATTTATCATGTAATTAATTTTAATAGAAAGTGGTATAGTATAATCAAATTTATAACGACCATTATATATTTTTAACCAAATATCATAATTAGATTTACAATGCAATGCAAATTATATTATATTGTCCAACTCTAGGGAGCGCACCCTAAGGGTCCGCTTGGATTGAGTGTTAAGAGAGTTAAATGAGAAAAAAATAAAATTATTTTTAATTTGAGGGTGAGGGTTTAGGAGGAGAGTTATAGAGGGTTAAGTGAGAGTTTATTTTACCCTCTTTTGTCCCAAATCGGAGGGTTAAGGAGCGTGATTGAGGAGTTTTGTTTAAAAAGTCATAAATACCCCTCATTTGTTCTATAAAGTAGTAAAAATTTTCTTCCATTTTTTTTTTCAACATATTGCTCCGTACTTTTCTAATTTGTGAAGATATTTTGACAAGTTATAATTAAAATTTCAATCAAATTTAATTTTATGATATATGTAATAAGGTTATTTTGGTAACTATCATACTTTTATTAATTCTCTTCTCACTTAAAACTTCCAATCCAAGTAAAAGTTATTAAATACCCCTCACTTAACTCTCCCTCCAATCCAAACAAGGTTCTATATATTGACTCTACTCCCCCTCACTTAACTCTCCCTCATTTAACCCCACTTTAACTCTACTTAATTTTTTTTCCCTCAATCCAAGCAGACCGTAAGTTGGATAAAGACATTACTAAAAAGGATAAAAGTGGTTAGAGGAATCAAATCAGTACTCCTTTTGTAGAACTTCTCATTAGGGGTGAGTATTCGGTTTATTCGGTTCTAACCGAATCGAGTAACCGAAAATCGAATTGGACCGAAACTGAATTAGCAAAACCGAAACCGAACCGAATTGGTCAATAACCGAACCGAACAGAATTAAATCGGTTCAGTTTTCGGTTTATTCTATTTTTGGGTTTATTTGTATTTTTTTTTTGTTAATATATATAATAACTAAATATACCTAGATATATTTATGGCTAAATTGTACTTTGATACCCTAAACTATTTCGGTTTTTCAACTTCATACCCTAAACTATTTTACTCAACAACTTAATACCTCAACTATTTTTTTTTTTTCAACTTCATACCTAAAATTTTAAAAATTCCCAAAATGCCCTTATCCCTTCCCTCTCCCCTCCTCCCCCCCCCCCCCCGGCCCCACTCCGGCCACCCCCTCCTCCCGCACAGCCCCAGCCCCCCTCCCTCCCGCCCCGCCCCCCCCTCCGGCCACCCCTCTCTCCCGCTTCCGGCCACCCCCCCTCCCGCTTCCGGCCGTCTCCCCCCCCCCCCCTCCCGCTTCCGTCCATCCTCCCCCAGCCCCCCTCCCCCTCCCACACAGCCGTGCCCTAGGGGAGAGGCGGGGGCGGGTGGCCGGAAGCGGGAGGGGGGCTGGGGGAGAGACGGTCGGAAGCGGGAGGGGGGGGAGGCAGCCGGAAGCGAGAGGGGAGGGGGGGTGGCCGGAAGCGGGAAGGGTCGGGGTGGGGTGGTGGGGGGTGGGGGGGGATAATTTTTAAGTTTGACCAAGGATATTTTCGTCCAAAAAAATTTTCGGGTATCAATTTGTAAAAAAAAAAAGTTTAGGATATCAAGTTAAAAAACAGGAATAGTTAAGGGTATCAAAGTACAATTAAGCCTATATATATATATATATATATATATATATATATATATATACTAAATTATATATATATATATATATATACTAAATTATATATATATATATATATATATATATATATAATTTAGTATATATATATATATATATATATATATATATATATATATATATATATATATATATATATATATATAATTTAGTATATATATATATATATATATATATATATATATATATATACTAAATTATATATATATATATATAATTTAGTATATATATATATATATATATATATATATATATATATATATATATAGAGGCTTAAATTTAGTATATATATATATATATATATATATATATATATATATATATATATATATATATATATATACTAAATTTAAGCCCCTCTTTCTCTCTCTCTCTCTCTCTCTCTCTATATATATATATATATATATATATATATATATATATATATAGAGAGAGAGAGAGAGAGAGAGAGAGAGAGAGAGAGGCTTAAATTTAGTGTATATATATATATATATATATATATATATATATATATATATATATATATATATATATATATATGCACTAAATTTTCTTATTCGGTTTTCGATTTTGGACCGAAACCGAAACCCAAAACCGAAACCGAATAAGAAAATTTAGTAATTTCAAAATCGAAACCGAACCGATTTTTTTTTAAAACCAAACCGAATCTCTTATTTGGTTTGGTTCGGTTCGGTTTGATTCGATTTTTGGTTCAAAATCGAATAATGCTCACCCCTACTTCTCATATAGATTTGCATATGTTGAAAAAAAGATTTAGTAGATCTAATATTTGTGAATGTCACGCTAGTAGTAAACTACCTTGAGCACATGTTTACAAATATCAAAAAAGAAGGAGCCAATAAATAAGATGCGTAAAATCACCATATTGTAGTAAACCTTCTCCAAAGTTTTGCCAATATTGCAGAATAGCACAAAGACAACATTTGGAAGAAAGAGTGAACCTTGTGCCAAGATTTAGTCCTTATCTTCCATTTCGTCTTTTTATTCGATTGTTCCAACTTGAAAGAGGTGCTATCTTCACCCGGTTACCAAAAAAAAAAAAAAAAAAAATTATTTTTCCATCTATGTTTATAGGTATTTCCAAAAAAATATTATAGTGCTTTTATATATTAATTTAAATTTTAATGTTAATATTAATATTAATATTAATATTAATATTAATTTTAATTTTAATTTTAATTTCATATTAAAAATATTAATATTAAATTTAATGTTAATCTTAATTTTAATGTTCATGTTAATGTAATGTTAATGTTAATTTTAATGTTAAAGTTTGCTATGTCAGCAACTATGTCATATGTCACATAATGGGAGATGACATCACACAATTTTTTGGGAGACAAATAGCATTTTTGTATATTGTATACTGTACTTTTTTTTGAGAAATTTTTGACTTCTTTACTAAATTATAATGTTGCTGGATAAATAGTCCAAAATAGAAATAAAACTTTCTTTGTTTTAGTATATAGAAGATCAATTATGCTATTGGCTCTCAAAATATTTGGGTGATGTCTTTCCCATTATGTGGTATCTGACATGACGGTTGACATAACAATTGACATGACAAATTTTAACCCAAAAACTTAATTACCCAAATTTTTTTAATTTTAATGTTAATGTTAATTTAATGTTAAGTTAATATTAATTTAATGTTAATTCAATATTAATATTAATTTAATATTAATTTTAATGTTATATTTTGTTATGTCGGCTATCATGTCAGCAACCATGTCATATGCCACGTAATAGGAGATGATATCACCCAAATATTTTGGGAGCCAAATAACATTTTTGATGGAAGATTGTTTTTTTTAGCTTAATTAAAAATTACTATGAAAATTTATAAATTTTTAGAAAGTAAATTCTTATTTCCTTATTTGAAAGTAAAGAATGTTGTGGCAACTTTTTTGTTTTATTTTTATTTTTTTAATTATTTAAAAAAAAAATGTAATGTGTGTCAAGTGACTCTGGCACCTGCAACATGTGTGTTCTGATCATTAAAAATATTTCTATATGCAGGACTTAGCGTGCATCTTTTATATCTATCGTTAGATTGTATGGAGATATTCCACACTGTTATGTAAAATCGAACGGATGAGAATGAATGGTGGACGAATAGAATAATTTCACCCTGACCGTTAATAATCTACACTGTAATTTTTAAATGCAACCAATAATCCTACCAGCTGCCAAGGGCCATCTTGTGTAATAAAATGACCACAATGCCACTGATACCTCTAACTTGTAAGATTTATTGTGTAAAGAAATTCCAATTTTACTACATCCACAAAGAAGCTCCTGGTTCCTGCTTTAGCAAAATATTAATAAACTGCTTCAAATTAATTTATAAATACACGTATCCATTCGGCATTAAATTACTCGCACGTGCTTCGCACGGGACTCATCCACACTGAGTAGCTGCCGCCACGGCAGCGTACGGCTGCATTTTAATTTTTCTCTATTACTTTATTCCGCAGCAGACTGAGACGGCACCCAAATCCAAACCCGACCCTTGTCCTCTTACTGTCGTCGAACACTGCCAACCGTCCGTTCCCTAACATCGGACGGTGGAGAGCCAAAGGAGACTTTTCGAAAGTAAGAGGAGAGAGAGCAGTGGCATGGCATGGCATCTCTAGAAACTTAATTTAATTTTTTTTTAAATTTAATTTTATTTTTTTCCCTCTCGCTCCTTTGACATTTTCGAAAAGTCAAGAAGGGAAATGACAAAACCGGGGTTTTGAGAGAGCCGGGGTGGTTTTGGGGGATCCAATGCTCGCCACACCGCCCTTTCGTATATATTCCAATACCATCATCCCCCTTCTTTTCCTTTCCTTGCACCAACATTAATCCAACACCAAAAAAGTCAGCGCAGATTCTCTAGCTAGCTCCTTCTCCTTCCTCTTTCTCGTCAATGGAAGGGAATGACTGGGACCTCTTCGCCGTCGTCAGAGGCTGCGGTGGACAGAAGAAGTGCTCGGCGTCGGCATCGGCAGCGGACTCGTTGTATGTTTCTACGAGCGAGGTCGAGATGAATCCGCTTCCGGATGCTTCGAGCAGTCGTCGGAGCGGGCGGTTCGAGGAGCTGGAGGAGTTTTTCAAGCCATTCTTCTCGAACCCCCAACAGCAGCAGCAGCAGCAGCAGCAGCAGCAGCAGAAACCGTCGCCTGCAGCTGCAGCTTCGGTGGCGCCAACTACCAGGGCGAGGCTGCCTAGAAGAAGGTACGGCTAGCTATTGCCAATCATCAACCATTTCGTGCTTGCGTTCGAGTTCTTTAATTTGTTTGACATATATATATGAATAGGCTTTGTAAATTTGGATCGGTGGTCTCGATATTTGTAGGAGGCCGCCGCAGAAGAAGGTGGTGTGCCAGGTGCCGGCCGACAGCGTCTCGTCGGACGTGTGGGCGTGGCGGAAGTACGGGCAGAAGCCCATCAAGGGCTCTCCATATCCGAGGTGTATATAATTAATTAGCTTACTCCATTGAAGCAAAAAAAAAAATCCATTTTTTTTTTTTTACTAACGATTTGAGTAAAATTGGAACAGAGGTTACTACAGATGCAGCAGCTCGAAAGGCTGCCTGGCCCGCAAGCAGATGGAGCGCAGCCGCACCGACCCCGGCACCTTCATTATCACCTACACCGCCGAGCACAACCACCCCGTCCCGACACACCGCAACTCGCTGGCCGGCAGCACCCGACACAAGCTCCCTTCCCCTCCCCCGCCGCCGCCGCCTGCGGCGGCGGCGGCGTCGGCCGCGGCGTCGGGGGAGCGGTCCCCCACCACCCCCCTCACCGCCTCCGCCTCGACCGAGGAGGAGGAAGAGGAGGAGGAGGAGGGAATGCTGCTGGTGGAGGACATGGAGGTCATCGGCGAGGACGACTTCCTCATCGTCGGCGACGGCGCCGCGGCGGACGCTCCTTCCAAGAGCTTGGCCGCGTTCGACGACGACGACGACATCGGGTTCGACGACCGGTTCTTCGCTGAGCCGTGGCTCTCCTCCAGCAGCAACAACAGTAGCAATGCAGCTGCAGCAGCTGGTGGGAACTAACAACAAATTGTGGTGGTGGTGGTGGTGGTGGTGATGGTGGCGGCGGTGGAAGAGAGCATCTGATACAGTTCTTAGTGAATCCTGACCGTTGCTTCTTTACTTCTTTTTTTTTCATTTTTTTTTGTTTCAATTACAGCATACAAACAATGGGGAAGAGAGAAAAAGGGACGGGGGCCTAGCTGAAAATTGTCAGAGCATGTAATTTTGGACTTTTGTCTTTGTTTTTTTGTTTTTTTTACTTTGTTGCAGTGAGAAATATATATAAAATATAGTTTTGGTAAAAGGACCGGTACTGTAATTCTGTCTTTATTTGTTCTTTATTGGATTTATTTATGTTGTAATTTATTTTAGTTTCTTGCTTTCTTGCTGCTGCTGACTTTTTCAGTTGGGGGGAGACTTATCATGGATTCCATGGGAATACGTTGGGGCTGGTCAACGCCGATTGCATGCAATCTCTACTCTACAATAACGCGGCTCTCTTATTACGAAGTCAGCTTGTTACATGTATATGCTAATTGTTTGTTTGGATTATTGAAGGTTTTTTCTAAGGACATAACGCACTTTACTGGAGCTAGTCCAATAAATGTTCAAAAAAAATTATAAGTTTGTCATCTATTTTTTACTTAGGACTAGTCCAATTTTTTTCAGCAAGTGGAACTGCCAACTTAGTAGCAGTCTTATGACTGTAAGCAAGTTGGCAGTACTCGGAGAGGGAGGCGGAGGATGCGGAGGGAGACGGAGGAAGGAGGCGGAAGCGGCGGCTGCTGGTAGTGGTGGTGGCGTCGTCGCTGGAGGAAGGAGGAGGAGGAGGAGGAGGAAAGAGAAGAAGAAAAAATTCTAATTTTTTGGCTAGTCCCAAGCAAATTGTGGATAGTTCTTAGCAAAATTTTTACCTATTTGAACTGTCCCCAAGTAAAAAAATGTGGTGCCCTTATAAATTTTTTTATTGAACTGAAATTCTAGTTCCAACTTAACTGTTTGTTCGGTGGACATTCAAAACAATTCCAGCTTCAATTATGATTCATTATATTTGTCCCGTTAACCCGATGCTAGGTTTTGGTGTTTGCCAAAGGACATGATATGATATCATGACAAGTCTTCCTCCAGTGTTTAGGCAAGGCACAATATTTATTTCTCTCGTATAAGTAAAGTTATTTAGTAACAAGTACTTGTCAACTATTTAGCAAAACTACTCCTTTTATTTATACTTGCTAATTTACAATTTGATAAATTGAACTATTCACATTTTTTAACTTGATATCCTGAACTTTGATAGACATCAACTTAATACCCTCGTCCATTCTTGTCCTAACGGTGTTGAACAGAGAAAATAAAATGACAAAAATATCTCTTCCGCATTCTCTCTCCCCCCTCTCTTTGGCAGACCCCCCTCTCCGGCGCGACAGCCGGAGGGAGGCAGTGTCACGCCCCAATTCCGTAGAGTCATTCATTCTCTTGGAATCGATCGTCCTCGTTTGGACGTGATGTCGTAGAAGTCTGGTATTGCACTTGTACAAGACAAAGATGGTACATAATTAATTTATCTTCAAATAGGAACATATCGCAGCGGCGCAAGCAGACAAATTGAAGATAAATGGGACATATCTTTCTTATCAAAATAGAAATACATTACTGATTCGGAAGCAGCGGAGATAAGCAGATAACTTGAAGTCGCACATAAATATATAAGAATGTATTCTCTTTATTGATAATTGAAGTAGAGTACAAGACTTGTAATGGAATACAAAGTTTACAACACATCTCACTTTACATTGATAGCCAACTGAACATCTGCCATAAAACTTACATTGGATACTTTGATACATTAAAATACAACTCGATATACGGACTTGGCTTACAACTCACTGGTACAACAGATTTACAATGTTCCATACATTATGCCATTTTTAAACAAAAGACATCATCTTTTACAATGAAAGCTTCTGCATGCCCAACAAATTTTCGATGCCGCGGAACCGATCAAGCCAATCTTTGTGTACATAACTTTCCAAGCACGAGCAGCTAAAAAGAGTGTCCACAATGTGGGTCAGTACATCATCTATGTACTGACGAGCAGAATCCAGTCTACTCGCCTAAATCGACACTAAGTGGTCAATTAGCAAGCTTTTATTAGAATGCTCTTTCTACTAGGGGCCTAGCATCAGTTTACAGTTCAAGCAGTATTCATTGAAAAGACATGTAAACTTGCAGTAGTATTGTTCTTGTGGAAGCAACAGTAATTGAGAGACAACATATGTTCTCACATTTCTCTTCTATAGCAACAGTTTTATATGTAAGTCATGATTGAGCAACGTTCATAGTAAAGGCATCATTCTAGCATACTTGGTGTTATCATGTTAAGCAGTTTATAACATTTCTTGTGAAGGAAACTCTTAGCAAGGCAATACTTTAGCATACTATATTTAACATGTTAAGCATGTTATAGAGTTTTTCATTGGAAAGGCAACATCACAACATCATACGTTTAGCATGTTAAGCAAGCAAGTTGAACCAACATATGTATTGAATATATCGCATTTAAGTAATTTCTTACCGATAGCCAACTCCTCGTACCTGCATCAAATACAGGTTAGCATATATACTTACTCTGCATGCACAAAATATTCATTAGCGTGCATCCTGACTACACGATTCACAGGTGATAGTGCACCATTTAGGACGTTGCTATATAGGACTTCATAGGGTATGGGATGTGCCATTCACCCAGTTGCGAGTCCGAATGAATGTCCCAATACTGCGCGCCACCAAAGCACGCTGATTCCCTCATAGGCCAACTCGGTCCCACTACTGCGGGTACCGTTCGAGAAAATAATACCTTATCTATAAGTTGTCCATGGTCATGCGAATGCGTGTCCGACTTGACCGTGAACAAAATCACATGGTAAAATATTGAAATAAGTAAAGACAACAATTCATCATCTCATCTTTCCAAGTCGTGTTCAACGACTCATTCATTTCCATCATTTACCATCATTTTCACTTGGTGATCTCGGCGATCCCAAGCCTTATCATTTCTCATTGCATTGATTCATTGCAACATTTCTTATAGCATTCGTTCAACAAGGAACAAATAGCATTTCATTCATCTCATTGGGATATATATAGCATTTCATTCATTGCTTATAAGAAGACATGCAACAATTCATATCTATTAGCAACATTACAAAGGGTATACATGATTCTAGCGTTTCATTCGATTCATTGAATCAATAGCATAGTGTCACTACCACTTTTTTAGCTTGAGGGTATTTTGGTCATTTTCAAAATTTGGAATTAATTTAGAATTATTATTATTATTTATAATTAATGTGATTTTTAAGTGATTTTAGTATAATTAATTTTGGTGTTTTAGTGACTTTGACTTATATTGACCTTGGAGACTAACTTAGAGGCTAACCTAGGTCATGGCTAAGTGATTAGGATATGAAAACCTAGGTTGACTTAAGTTAGTGAGGTTTAACTCATTGGAATTAGTTTGGAAAAATTAGGAGCTAGATTGGTTAATGAATGGCTTGTGAAATCACAAGTCATTTTATGACTTAAAGGCTTAATGGCCCATAGGCCCACACCCTTTGAACCAAACCCTAACCCTAGAAATTTTGGCCGGCCACTAGTGTCCCCCTCCCCCTATTTATATCACCTTGAAATTAGGGCTTGCCTCTTTAGGAATCATTGCCATTTGGAAGAGGTGAGTCTCCATCTTTGTAAATTCTTAGAAATTCCATTTTAACTCCAAATTTCTCCAAACAAATTGCAATAGGACCTAATATTAGTTTTCTTGCTGTTAATGATGAGTATTTTTCGGAAGAACACAATTTGAGAGAGTTTGGTGGCTTGTGGAACTCTTCCCATTTGGAGATTTTAACCCATTGTTCATCTATAGGTATAATCCCTTCTATTGCTTGTAAATTCTGTTAAAATTCATTTCTAGGATGTCCTAACCCTAACCTAACAGTAGGATAGGCTAACCCCAGAATTTGGACCAATTTCGTGTTCGTATCGGACACGTATCCACGTGTATAGGTAAGTGTTCGACGAAATACCTCAAAGGGCATTTCGTTCGATTTTGTGATTTGTGTTTGAATAGAAAAATCTATTTTCACCTCGCTTATGCATTTCTTTAGAACTGAGCACGTTTTCGTGTCGGGTTGAGTCGACACGAGCGCGTGGACACGCGGCCGCGCGCGCATGCACGCTGGCAGGTTGATGCCCTGCTACTCGGGTGTATTTTCTCAGTGCACACAGGGTTTCAACCCACGAAACTTGACACGTGTGTCGTGTCCATGACTGACACGAGGCTCCTCGAATTTTACGAGCTCTCGTGTCGTGTCGGACACGATATGGCCTGTGCACGTGTCGTGCACTGTGTACATCAGTGTACTGATTTGTGTTCTTATGTTTAATTGTTTTTAAAGCTTTTAGATTATGTTATTAATTATTGTTTAGATCCTAATTATGTTATATAATCTCTGTTATATTAGGTTGCATATTAGAAATGATTTGTTATGGAGAATTGGATTCGAATGGGGGGGAATTTACTGTTTTCTGTTACGCACTGACACTGAGATTCCAGTTTTTCCCAAACCTTTAATTCCCTATTTGTTTATGTGTTTTTCAACTGATTATGGTCCCTACAAGTTATATTTCATGCTAACTAAGTTTTTAAACTAAATTATAGGCTTTTGGTTGTGAGAATGAGATTTTGGCTATTGGATTCATTTTCGAAATCGTTGAACTGGGTTTGTGTTCAGTTTGAAAACCTGAGAATAGTTTAAAACATCTAGAATGATTTGTAACTGATTATGATTCATGATTTATATTAAACTGAGATTCATTGGGTTAACTAAAAACCAATACCTGAATTGATTCCCTTTCTTTTTTCGAAATATGTATAAACCTGAGCTACATTCCAGTTTCCCCATTGTTCAAATGCTGATACATTGGTTGCCTGTTTTTGTTCTTTGAATCATCCCTTTTAAACTGTTGTTAATAACTTGTCACTCTCCGTTCCCGGAATGCGTATTTTTATATATGTACAACTCATGAGTATTTATTTAGTATTTATCATGTAGTATTCTGTATTTAAATTCCTTTGAAATTTTTATGTTAATTAATTATCTGCTCTTTAAATTCCATGTTAATTAATTTCCTGCAAATTTTATTTCTGCAATTATATTTCTGTAATTTTATTACCTGCATTTTATTTGCTGCTTTAGTGTTATTGGGTTTCGATTTGCTGGATCCCCTTAAACCCGGCCCAACACCCCACCTACCACCACTCCCCCTATTTAAAGCTTCCATCTCTTTCTCTCTCCTCATTATTTCATTCTCACCATTACTTCTTCTTCTTTCTCTCATTACTCCCCACCACCTACCAGCAGCAGGAGAAGGCAAGTGCAAACTTGCTTCTCAATCACCCATTTTTATGGTTCATTTGCCTTCTTCTCGTGATTCCAAGAGAGATTAGTTCTTAGCATTTTTGATTTCTACGGCTGGTTTTCTCTAGATCTAAGTTATAGTATTTCGGCTGTTCTTGGGTTCTTGGTCCACCAACTTAGCGTGTATTTTGGCACTGGAGCAAAGGCTCCATGGGACTTGGAGTTTGGGAGATGTTTCACGCACACGTTCTTACGTGCTCGCGTAAACATCAGCCCAATCACGCACACGTCTATACGTGTTTGCGTGTATTTTCAGTCACGCTAACGTTCTCATGAGCGTGCGTGTATTTTCAGTCACGCTCGCATTTGCGTGCGTGTATTTTCAGTCACGCTAACGTTCTCATGAGCGTGCGTGTATTTTCAGTCACGCTCGCATTTGCGTGCATGTATTTTCAGTCACGCTCGCATTTGCGTGCGTGTATTTTCAGTCATGCCTGCATTTGCATGCGTGTATTTTGAGTCACGCTCATGTCCATGAGCTTGCGTGCGTGACTTTTCACGATCACATTGTGCGTGACTTTTGGCGTGCGTGACTTTTTCACCCTCACGTTGAGAGTGCGTGCGTGAATCCCTTGTCACGCTTCACTTTTTACACCCACACTTGCCAGCGTGTATTATGTTATACGCTCACTCCTCCATGCTAGACTTAGCGTGACTTGTTGGTCTTAGCAGAGACTTCTTGCGTGACTTTTGGACTTAGCTTAGACTTGTTGGCGTAACTTCCTGGCTTGGGTGTTTTTATTCTGTTCCATACTTTATTCATTTAATAGTAGCATGATAATTCCCTATTATATCCTTACGCCTTTTTGTATGAACCCGAAAATCTTAGCATGTTAATATTTTAATACCTATGGTTGTGTATTAGTGCCAAATGTACGGATTGGTATATGGATATCCAGTGAGACTGGAACTTGACCCTTGAGAGTTATAGACTCGACCCTATTTAATGCTAAATGACTTTCATGCCTTGTCACCATTAATGACGATGGTTATTTGACTAATTGATCATGCGTTCCTAGTTGGAACTAAGAGACTGGCTAGTCGTCTTATTAAAATGAATGAATAAGACACGTTCATGTTATGAACTATTGCAATCGACTGGCTGATCCCGAATATTGACATACATGCACATACAGGCTTCAATCTATTTATTTAATTAATTATTTATTTATTTTCTACAAAAGAAGCATGTGTACTTTATGGTCAAGGCATGATTACCGTGGTTAGATTTGATTGTTGCATTACGCTATGTAAGACCTGCAACCTAACCGCACTGGTATCGTTGTAGAGTTGAGCATATCGTACCCCGTACGAAAGTACTCATTTGAATGACCATGATCCACGGCATGGGATTTCACTCAACTTAGGGACTATTAAGTTAAATAAAATAATGATTGCATGGAGAGAATGGATTCCCGAGTTCTTACATGGCAGCCCCCTTGGGACGAATAGTACCCGACGGGCCGGCTAGTTCCCACAGATACTGTAAATCTGCCACACGGGCAGGAAACAGTATCTGTTTTTATTATTATTATATATTGTATATTGACGGGCGTCCTGCTAGGACTCATCTAATTCTTGCATGGCGCACATGATTGACTGGATAGACTAGCCTTGCTCGCACATAGTAAGAACTGAGGAATCTTTATTGCATTATTCCAGGATAACTTGGGACTCACAATAGCAAGCCGTAGAATTTGATTGGCCGTTCAAGATGATTTGTTTGTGTACTGTACTACTCTGTTACCTAATTGGGATGATCAGAATGTCAGGACATGACGGGCCAACTTCTGTCCTTGTTTGGTTGGGAGGTTGGTTCGAAGTGTCGTGATGTGATATAAATCCTAGTAGCAAGCAGAGATCTATTATTATATTCTTTTACTTACTGGTTTATGTCCTTCATATCGTCCTTCCTTGTGGTACTTGCTATTAGAGGTCTAACCTCTCTGGTTTTGCATGGCCAGATTTAGAGCCGGTACCCGAGGATCCAGCGTACTTCTACCTCCAAGATGGTCAAATACTAGAGACATGATTGCAGGAGGACTCGAGTGGGTTCCTTACTTCACCGCTCGTTTTGTTATTTACCTTTATACTTAGCCGTTTGGCACCGACATGTTAGTCGGATTGTCTTGTACTTACTTTTACATGATTGTAATTAAGTCTTACTGCAGTTGATAACAATTGTGTATACTTGCTATATCATCTGGCTATATTTTGTAAAGCCAGATCTCAAGAACATTTTGACTGAGCGTTTGGGACGCCTTACTGCTTTATCTTACATGTTCTCTATTTCTGTTTCTTATTTGAATGATTGAGACAATAGATGTGAAATGACCATAGTAAGACCTTTATGTAGTATGCACCCCCTCGTCTGGTTAGACAGCATTGATCGTATTATACGATATTCATCTACCCGTAATACGTAGCTGGCTGAGTCATTCCCCCGCTCTCCAGTATTCTGGTTCTGGGGCGTGACAAGGTTTTAGTGGTGGCCCATGCAGGTCTGATTTCAGACTTGTGGGGTGTTTTGATTTATAGGATGTCTCAATCACACATGTTCCCCCTTGATCTCCTGATTCGTTATTCTCAACTCTTGCTTGACATTCCGGTATCCTCTGACTTCATTGATCCTTCATGTCCGATCGTTTGATTGTTCTCTTGTCCCTTTTCTTAGGGGCACTTCGTCCCCATCGGTCAGAGCTGGGCAGCAACAACAAGGGCAACATGGGCAACATGACCAGGTTGGTCAGCAACCAGGGCCAGTCTCACCTCAGGAGACTATCCAGGAAGAAGTGATAGTAGAACCATCGGTTGGACCGCAGTATCCAGATATTCCAGACCCACCCATAGTTCCACCTACTCCTGTGGAAGTGGACACACCAGCCCTTCTGGAGATCATGAGAGGAATGATGGCCACTCAGCAACATCAGATGTTGGTCCAGCAGCGCATGCACACTCAGCTACAAGAGCAGAATGTGTTGCTCAACCAAGGATTGCAGACGGCTTTGGAAAGAGGAGTGAGGGCTGATTCAGGAGCATCAGCCAGGTTTTGCAAGTACAACCCCCGTCGTTTCGAGGGCACGGAGGATGCCATCTCAGCAGATGCATGGCTTAAGGATATAGAGGCTATTCTGACAGCGGCTAAGGTACCGGCAGAAGAGCGTGTGGATCTAGTGAAGTTGTTACTTCAGGATCTCGCACGTGATTGGTGGGAATCAGAGGAAGTGGGCATCAGACGTCCTGTGGCTTGGGACGATTTCACTACAAGATTCAAGACCAAGTACTATGGAGTTGTGGCGCAGTTTGAGCTACAACAGAAGTTTATCAACCTCAGGCAGGCCGGCAAGACTGTAGATGCTTATGCAGCAGAGTTCTGCAGATTGAGTAGATTCGCTCCAGAGATGGTAGCGACGGAGCGCCAGAGGGCCATGAGGTTTCAGCAAGGGTTTCATCTTGAGCTCTTACAGTTAATAGAAGGGCACAATTACCAAACTTTTGATAAAGTATTGACGGTGACTCGAAGGCATGAGATTACTATTCAGAGGCTTGCAGTAAGGACTGGGGGTCAGAAAAGATCCCACAGTCAGATTGAAGGAGGAGGGGGAGCAGCGCCCCGAACAACAGCACCATCCACTGGCATTCGTATCCACGATGTGGCGATACGAGGACCAACACCACCCAGACAGCAGCAGCAGCAACAGAGGAAGAACCAGCAACCCCCGGCGGGCTGCACTTATTGTGGGAAGATGGGACACACTCGAGATGTGTGTCGGACATTGAATGGACTATGTCTGATATGTGGAAATCCAGACCATCGGATTACCACATGTCCCATGAATTCGAGGTCAGGAGGACCAGGGCAGCAGTTTCCTGCTCTGCCAGCACCAGGGGCAGGCCAGTATCGGGGACCAGCGGTGGCAGTTAGGCCATTGGCGCAGCGTCCGTTAGTACCGCAGGCTCAGATGTTTCGGCAGCAGGGACCGCCGATGCAGCAACACCAGCATAGACCACCCCAGCATCATCAAGGCAGGGGCCAGCAGCAGCACCAGGCTAGGCCGCAGCATGGAAATCAGTAAGGAGGTCGAGGGCAAGCATTCACTCTATCCTTGGAAGAGGCATTGGCATCAGAAGATGTTGTGGCAGGTAACATTCTCGTCGCCTCATATCCCGCAGTAGCATTGTTTGATTCGGGAGCATCCTATTCATTTATATCTGCACGATTTGCGACACGACTAGGAATGGAGTTCGAGGCATTGCCAGGGAGGTTGAATATACTCATTGGTAATGGGCTCGTAGGAGTTAGTAGAGTTATTTTAGCATGTAGCGTTGTGGTTTGCGGGCATTCCTTACCTGCCCGGTTGATAGAATTTTCTGTCGGAAATTTCGACGTTATCTTAGGCATGGACTGACTGAAAGACAGTCATGCGACAATAAATTATCGTAGAGGGAGTGTATCTTTTGATATTCCAGGCATGAAGAGATTCACCTTAGTCAGATCAGAGGCAACTCAGCAAGAGCAGGGAGTAGTGACGGCGATGGAGGAAGTTCAGATCCCGAAGGTAGTTGAAGAATTTTTAGACGTATTTCCTGAAGAACTTCCAGGTCTACCACCAGTTAGAGATATTTAATTCAGTATAGAATTGGCACCAGGAACTAAACCGATATCAGATCGAGTTTACAGAATGGCGGATTCAGAGCAGGCCAAGGTACATGAGCACATAGAGGAATTAAAGGAGAAGAAGTTCATTCAAGCTAGCGTGTCACCATGGGCAGCACCAGTGGTACTTGTCGGAAAGAAGGATGGGTCATCCAGATTGTGCATTGACTACAGGAAGTTTAACGCGGCAACAGTGAAGAACAAGTACCCATTACCCAGGATCGACGACTTATTTGATCAGTTGAGCAAAGCCAGAGTTTTCTCCAAGATAGATCTTCGTTCAGGGTACCATCAGGTGAGGGTTCGGAAGAAAGATATCCCCAAGACAGCTTTCAGGTCGAAGTATGGGCATTACGAGTTCTTAGTAATGCCGTTTGGTTTGACCAATGCTCCAGCAATATTCATGGATTTGATGAACCGCATCTTTATGCCATATTTAGACCAGTTTGTCGTTGTGTTTCTTGACAAAATTCTCGTATACTCTGCTAGTGAAGAGGAGCATGAAGACCACCTCAGAAAAGCGTTACAGGTTCTGAGAGAGAACCAGTTGTATGCCAAGCTCAGCAAGTGTGAGTTTTGGTCGGATCACATTTTATTTTTGGGTCATATCATATCAGGAGCTGGAGTAGCAGTAGATCCCAAGAAGGTAGAAGCAGTAGAGAGTTGGCCAGTACCCAAGACCGTAGCAGATGTGCGAAGTTTCTTGGGACTGGCAGGATATTACAGAAGGTTTGTGTCAGACTTTGCAAGGCTTTCAGCGCCCATGACCCGTTTGACCCGGAAGGATGTGCCATTCGTTTGGTCGGCAGAATGTCAGGCATCATTCGAGACTTTGAAGCAGAAGTTGATATCAGCACCTATTCTTACATTGCCAGTTGGACCCGAAGGTTTTACAGTATATTGTGATGCGTCAGGTAAAGGACTTGGATGTGTCCTTATGCAACATGGGAAGGTGATAGCATATGCATCTAGACAGCTTCGGGACCACGAGAAGAATTACCCAACTCATGATTTGGAGTTAGCAGCAGTAGTGTTTGCTCTGAAGCTATGGAGACATTACTTATATGGTGACCGGGTGGAGATGTACACAGACCATAAAAGTCTGAAGTACATCTTTACTCAGAAGGAACTGAACATGAGGCAGAGAAGATGGCTGGAGTTGATTAAGGATTATGACGTGGAGCTTCAGTACCACCCAGGCAAGGCGAATGTAGTGGCAGACGCTCTCAGCAGGAGAGGCAGCGCATTTATGTTGACAACACAGAAACATATCTTAGAAGACCTTCAGGAGATGGGCATCGAAGTTATACTTCCTAGTGATGTAGGAGTTCTAACTAGTCTACAAGTCCAATCTGACTTGGTAGACAGGATCAAGGCAGCTCAGGCACAGGACCCGAGGATTCAGAAGCTTAGGGCAGAATGTGAGTCAGGACTCCGGAAGGAGATGAGGATCCACGAAGATGGTACACTTAGGTTCGGATCACGTCTATGTGTGCCCAGTGGAGATATCAGACAGAAGGTTATGGCAGAAGCTCACAGTTCTTAATATTCTATTCACCCTGGAGGGACCAAGATGTACCAAGATATCAAGCAACATTTCTGGTGGAACGGGATGAAGAGAGAGATAGCTAGATTTGTTTCCCGTTGCTTGGTATGTCAGCAAGTGAAGGCAGAACAGCAGAGGCCAGCTGGGTTATTGCAACCGCTTCCTATCCCGAAATGGAAATGGGAGCATATTACAATGGACTTTGTGACCGGTTTACCGAGATCACCAAGTGGTAAGGATGCTATTTGGGTGATAGTAGATCGGCTTACAAAGGTAGCACACTTTCTTCCTTTCAGAGTAGGGCAATCTACAGAAAAGTTGGCAGAGTTATATATACAACAGATAGTCAGGCAGCATGGAGTCCCTGTCAGTATTGTGTCGGATCGAGATACCCGCTTTACATCATATTTCTGGAAGAGCTTACATCATAGTCTGGGTACCAAGTTAAGGTTTAGCACGGCTTACCATCCGCAGACGGATGGGCAATCAGAAAGAACGATTCGGACTTTAGAAGATATGTTACGAGCTTGCACTCTAGATTTTGGAGGGTCTTGGAAGAGTCACCTGCACTTGGTCGAGTTCTCATACAACAATAGTTATCAAGCCAGTATCCAGATGGCGCCATTCGAAGCATTATATGGTAAGAAGTGCAGGTCACCGCTTGCATGGGATGATATCGGGGAGAGGAAGATACTAGGCCCAGAAATGATTGTTCAGACGGTTGAAGTAGTTAAAGGGATTAGAGAGCGACTTCGAGTTGCGCAGGATCGGCATCGTCATTGGGCGGATCAGCATCGTAGGCCACTAGAGTTTTCTGTTGGGGACCACGTATTCTTGCGGATCTCACCTACTCGTGGGTCATTAGATTTGGCGTTCGCAGGAAATTGAGTCCGCGGTACGTAGGCCCATTTGTTATCCTTGATCGGATAGGCGATGTTGCTTATCGTTTATCACTCCCACCTTCGTTACGAGAGGTGCATGACGTATTTCATGTATCTCAATTACGTAGGTATGTATCGGACCCAAGTCATGTCCTCGATCATTCTGAGCTGGTTGTTGGTACCAACCTGTCTTACGAGGAACAGCCTGTGTCCATTTTGGACCGAAGAGAGAAGATACTCAAGAACCGAATACTTAGTCTTGTCCGTGTTGCTTGGGGTCATCACTCCTTGGGAGAGTCAACGTGGGAACTTGAGGATGATATCCGATCACGGTATCCATACCTGTTTGGCTCACAAGGTATATCTTTTTCTGTATACCTTGATTGTCTTGATTTCTCATGCTTATCGCCTTATGGATAGAACTACCTGATATCGTAGATTGATAGATTTACATATATAGTACTTGCTTTTGATATAGTAACAATGATTGCTTGCTCACTAGAATTGCTTGATCACTAGAATTGCTTGTATTAGTTAGCTCCGAATATTTCTACCTACATGGATTTGAAATTCCGAGGACGGAATTTTTCTAAGGTGGGTAGAGATGTCACTCCCCGTTCCCGGAATGCGTATTTTTATATATGTACAACTCATGAGTATTTATTTAGTATTTATCATGTAGTATTCTGTATTTAAATTCCTTTGAAATTTTCATGTTAATTAATTATCTGCTCTTTAAATTCCATGTTAATTAATTTCCTGCAAATTTTATTTCTGTAATTATATTTCTGCAATTTTATTACCTGCATTTTATTTGCTGCTTTAGTGTTATTGGGTTTCGGTTTGCTGGATCCCCTTAAACCCGGCCCAACACCCCACCTACCACCACTCCCCCAATTTAAAGCTTCCATCTCTTTCTCTCTCCTCATTATTTCATTCTCACCATTACTTCTTCTTCTTCCTCTCATTACTCCCCACCACCTACCAGCAGCAGGAGAAGGCAAGTGCAAACTTGCTTCTCAATCACCCATTTTTATGGTTCATTTGCCTTCTTCTCGTGATTCCAAGAGAGATTAGTTCTTAGCATTTTTGATTTCTACGGCTGGTTTTCTCTAGATCTAAGTTATAGTATTTTGGCTGTTCTTGGGTTCTTGGTCCACCAACTTAGCGTGTATTTTGGCACTGGAGCAAAGGCTCCATGGGACTTGGAGTTTGGGATATGTTTCACGCACACGTTCTTACGTGCTCGCGTAAACATCAGCCCAGTCACGCACACGTCTATACGTGTTTGCGTGTATTTTCAGTCACGCTAACGTTCTCATGAGCGTGCGTGTATTTTCAGTCACGCTCGCATTTGCGTGCGTGTATTTTCAGTCACGCTCGCATTTGCGTGCGTGTATTTTCAGTGACGCTAACGTTCTCATGAGCGTGCGTGTATTTTCAGTCACGCTAACGTTCTCATGAGCGTGCGTGTATTTTTAGTCACGCTCGCATTTGCGTGCGTGTATTTTCAGTCACGCCCGCATTTGCATGCGTGTATTTTGGACCCATTTCGTGTTCGTATCGGACACGTATCCACGTGTATAGGTAAGTGTTCGACGAAATGCCTCAAAGGGCATTTCGTTCGATTTTGTGATTTGTGTTTGAATAGAAAAATCTATTTTCACCTCGCTTATGCATTTCTTTAGAACTGAGCACGTTTTCGTGTCGGGTTGAGTCGACACGAGCGCGTGGACACGCGGCCGCGCGCGCATGCACGCTGGCAGGTTGATGCCCTGCTACTCGGGTGTATTTTCTCAGTGCACACAGGGTTCCAACCCACGAAACTTGACACGTGTGTCGTGTCCATGACTGACACGAGGCTCCTCGAATTTTACGAGCTCTCGTGTCGTGTCGGACACGATATGGCCTGTGCACGTGTCGTGCACTGTGTACATCAGTGTACTGATTTGTGTTCTTATGTTTAATTGTTTTTAAAGCTTTTAGATTATGTTATTAATTATTGTTTAGATCCTAATTATGTTATATAATCTCTGTTATATTAGGTTGCATATTAGAAATGATTTGTTATGGAGAATTGGATTCGAATGGGGGGGAATTTACTGTTTTCTGTTACGCACTGACACTGAGATTCCAGTTTTTCCCAAACCTTTAATTCCCTATTTGTTTATGTGTTTTTCAACTGATTATGGTCCCTACAAGTTATATTTCATGCTAACTAAGTTTTTAAACTAAATTATAGGCTTTTGGTTGTGAGAATGAGATTTTGGCTATTGGATTCATTTTCGAAATCGTTGAACTGGGTTTGTGTTCAGTTTGAAAACCTGAGAATAGTTTAAAACATCTAGAATGATTTGTAACTGATTATGATTCATGATTTATATTAAACTGAGATTCATTGGGTTAACTAAAAACCAATACCTGAATTGATTCCCTTTCTTTTTTCGAAATATGTATAAACCTGAGCTACATTCCAGTTTCCCCATTGTTCAAATGCTGATACATTGGTTGCCTGTTTTTGTTCTTTGAATCATCCCTTTTAAACTGTTGTTAATAACTTGTCACTCTCCGTTCCCGGAATGCATATTTTTATATATGTACAACTCATGAGTATTTATTTAGTATTTATCATGTAGTATTCTGTATTTAAATTCCTTTGAAATTTTTATGTTAATTAATTATCTGCTCTTTAAATTCCATGTTAATTAATTTCCTGCAAATTTTATTTCTGCAATTATATTTCTGTAATTTTATTACCTGCATTTTATTTGCTGCTTTAGTGTTATTGGGTTTCGATTTGCTGGATCCCCTTAAACCCGGCCCAACACCCCACCTACCACCACTCCCCCTATTTAAAGCTTCCATCTCTTTCTCTCTCCTCATTATTTCATTCTCACCATTACTTCTTCTTCTTTCTCTCATTACTCCCCACCACCTACCAGCAGCAGGAGAAGGCAAGTGCAAACTTGCTTCTCAATCACCCATTTTTATGGTTCATTTGCCTTCTTCTCGTGATTCCAAGAGAGATTAGTTCTTAGCATTTTTGATTTCTACGGCTGGTTTTCTCTAGATCTAAGTTATAGTATTTCGGCTGTTCTTGGGTTCTTGGTCCACCAACTTAGCGTGTATTTTGGCACTGGAGCAAAGGCTCCATGGGACTTGGAGTTTGGGAGATGTTTCACGCACACGTTCTTACGTGCTCGCGTAAACATCAGCCCAATCACGCACACGTCTATACGTGTTTGCGTGTATTTTCAGTCACGCTAACGTTCTCATGAGCGTGCGTGTATTTTCAGTCACGCTCGCATTTGCGTGCGTGTATTTTCAGTCACGCTAACGTTCTCATGAGCGTGCGTGTATTTTCAGTCACGCTAACGTTCTCATGAGCGTGCATGTATTTTCAGTCACGCTCGCATTTGCGTGCATGTATTTTCAGTCACGCTCGTATTTGCGTGCGTGTATTTTCAGTCATGCCTGCATTTGCATGCGTGTATTTTGAGTCACGCTCATGTCCATGAGCTTGCGTGCGTGACTTTTCACGATCACATTGTGCGTGACTTTTGGCGTGCGTGACTTTTTCACCCTCACGTTGAGAGTGCGTGCGTGAATCCCTTGTCACGCTTCACTTTTTACACCCACACTTGCCAGCGTGTATTATGTTATACGCTCACTCCTCCATGCTAGACTTAGCGTGACTTGTTGGTCTTAGCAGAGACTTCTTGCGTGACTTTTGGACTTAGCTTAGACTTGTTGGCGTGACTTCCTGGCTTGGGTGTTTTTATTCTGTTCCATACTTTATTCATTTAATAGTAGCATGATAATTCCCTATTATATCCTTACGCCTTTTTGCATGAACCCGAAAATCTTAGCATGTTAATATTTTAATACCTATGGTTGTGTATTAGTGCCAAATGTCTGGATTGGTATATGGATATCCAGTGAGACTGGAACTTGACCCTTGAGAGTTATAGACTCGACCCTATTTAATGCTAAATGACTTTCATGCCTTGTCACCATTAATGACGATGGTTATTTGACTAATTGATCATGCGTTCCTAGTTGGAACTAAGAGACTGGCTAGTCGTCTTATTAAAATGAATGAATGAGACACGTTCATGTTATGAACTATTGCAATCGACTGGCTGATCCCGAATATTGACATACATGCACATGCAGGCTTCAATCTATTTATTTAATTATTTATTTATTTATTTTCTACAAAAGAAGCATGTGTACTTTATGGTCAAGGCATGATTACCGTGGTTAGATTTGATTGTTGCATTACGCTATGTAAGACCTGTAACCTAACCGCACTGGTATCGTTGTAGAGTTGAGCATATCGTACCCCGTACGAAAGTACTCATTTGAATGACCATGATCCACGGCATGGGATTTCACTCAACGTAGGGACTATTAAGTTAAATAAAATAATAATTGCATGGAGAGAATGGATTCCCGAGTTCTTACATGGCAGACCCCTTGGAACGAATAGTATCCGACGGGCCGGCTAGTTCCCACAGATACTATAAATCTGCCACACGGACAGGGAACAGTATCTGCTTTTATTATTATTGTATATTGTATATTGACGGGCGTCCTGCTTGGACTCGTCTAATTCATGTATGGCGCACATGATTGACTGGATAAACTAGCCTTGCTCGCACATAGTAAGAACTGAGGAATCTTTATTGTATTATTCCAGGATAACTTGGGACTCACAATAGCAAGCCGTAGAATATGATTGGCCGTTCAAGATGATTTGTTTGTGTACTGTACTACTCTGTTACCTAACTGGGATGATCAGAATGTCAGGACATGACGGGCCAACTTCTGTCCTTGTTTGGTTGGGAGGTTGGTTCGAAGTGTCGTAATGTGATATGAATTCTAGTAGCAAGCAGAGATCTATTATTATATTCTTTTACTTACTGGTTTATGTCCTTCATATCGTCCTTCCTTGTGGTACTTGCTATTAGAGGTCTAACCTCTCTGGTTTTGCATGGCCAGATTTAGAGCCGGTACCCGAGGATCCAGCGTACTTCTACCTCCAAGATGGTCAATACTAGAGGCATGATTGCAGGAGGACTCGAGTGGGTTCCTTACTTCACCGCTCGTTTTGTTATTTACCTTTATACTTAGCCGTTTGGCACCGACATGTTAGTCGGATTGTCTTGTACTTACTTTTACATGATTGTAATTAAGTCAGACTGCTGCTGATAACAATTGTGTATACTTGCTATATCATCTGGCTATATTTTGTAAAGCCAGATCTCAAGAACATTTTGACTGAGCGTTTGGGACGCCTTACTGCTTTATCTTACATGTTCTCTATTTCTGTTTCTTATTTGAATGATTGAGACAATAGATGTGAAATGACCATAGTAAGACCTTTATGTAGTATGCACCCCCTCGTCTGGTTAGACAGCATTGATCGTATTATACGGTATTCATCTACCCGTAATACGTAGCTGGCTGAGTCATTCCCCCGCTCTCCAGTATTCTGGTTCTGGGGCGTGACATAACTAATATGGGATGGTGTTCCAGTTATGTCCAAAACCTGAGATATATATTGCTTCATTGATTCCCTTTCATTTTCGAAAATCTGAGATTGCCTGTGGTTAATAACTGATATGGTTTTACTAGAAACCTGAGAATGTGATAACTGAGAATGGGGGGGTGTAGGTATTGATTGATTGTAAAATGTTTCCTTTAAACTGAGTTATGGATGTTGATTTATATGTCTTAAACTGAATTGATTTCCTGTGTATACCTGAGTCATTTCCCCTTCATTTGAATTTGAAAACCTGAGAAGGGTTCTTAAACCAGAGGATTCCAGTTGTCCTCTTTGGAAGCTGAAAACTGATTTTTGATTCATGATTTATGTAGAAATCTGAGAATGGGACTAATGACCTCTTCCAGTTTCTATAAAACCTGTTTTCTCTTAATGGAAATTAGGCTTTGATGTGTTAATTGTTTACTATGTTTGGGGCTTTAAATTGAAATCTGAGTTTTAGTTTTGAGTTGGTTGTTTCCTCACTGTTTTCCCAGGATTGGGACACTGCCACTGTTCTCAAACTCTGAACAGTCACTCACACCCTCACTCTCTAGTCATGCACACACACATACACTTGAACATGTGAGTTCCCCTCTCTCTATACATATGTATGTATATATGTATTGAGGGTTATATATATACTTGTATCCTATATAATATATCATAGTGTTTTACTTATATATTAGTTATATATAGGATTGTGTGAAAATGTATATATATATATATATATATATATATATATATATATATATATATATATATATATATATGATATTATGTGATATGATATGTTATGATATATGGGTAAAATGGTATAGTGACTATAGGATAGGTGTATTCCTAATAGACTATTAGACATAGTCATGTCTTGTGGTTATGTGGTTATGGTATGGTTAGGCATGGTGTCACGCCCCAGTACCTAAATACTGGGACGGACTAGGCCAGCTACTCCGTATAAGGTATAAAACGTCATACAGCGATCGTGGCTGTCAATCTTGCTGGGTATCCTAGCATGCAAGCAGTCTATGGCCTAAATCTGATCTCATATCCACAGGCAAAAATCGATGAAATAACGACAAGAGAGATAATCATATGAAAAACAGGAAATACTCATATGATAATCAGAGTCTACAATAAGAAATAATGTCGACAAGAATACCTTTCCACACAGTTTCCTCATGGTCAGGAACTGAAGTACGTCCTCCAAGTCAAGTCTGGAAGATCCACATGGTCGGTCACAGGCAATCTGGGAACAATCCAGGGTTGGTCAGGCCAACCGTAGCAAGTACCAGAAAGAAAGGCTCAAGGATGGGCGAAGAAAACCAGCAGGATAAAATGTGACAGAAATAGCATCTAAAAGTAGTAAATAAGGTAAGGGATCGTGCGGTACCAACGCACGATTACAGAATATAAGACAGCAATCCAACTACTAATACGTAAGTAACCAACAATCATCACAGTCATCCTAACATCCACTAATGCTTGCATTGCCAACTGGAACTCGTAGTCTGTCATCGGAATAGTAACCCATCCCTACATCAAACAAGAACAAGGGAATGAATTACTGCACCGGGACAGCGTTACGTGCCAGCCAGCTTAGCAAGCAACAAGCCAAACAATTATATAAATAAGCGGCCACTCAAATGCCTACGGCTGTCTATATGGAGGTTGGGTTACCCCAACAATGCAATATAGGAATCCACAGATCGTGCCATATCCCGCAAGGGCTAGCGAGGCCAAATAACGCATAGCAGGTAGGTATGCACCGGTCCCTCGGAAGGCCACCGGGCTAAGCAGGAGTACATATAGTAGTCGGATACTGCCATATCCGTGGCGGCCAACCCCGACGCGCCAGGACGAGCCTGTGGCGGCCGGTAATGCACGATCTCGGGATTCCGTTCCCTCCCAATGCTTCTACCATTTAAGTTACCTAGATTAACCCTACAATTAACCAGAATCACATGCCGTGGTCACATGCTCATCCCCCTAGATGAGTACCTCAGTACGGGAACGCTAAGTAAGAATCAACCTCAGCACCTATAGTCCCAGTTGTGATTCATCCTTAGTGTTATGCAACAAGCAAGCAAGCAATCCTAACCACGCTAAGACTATAGGCCAACTACCAGATACCCGTACAGGTAATCATATAATATAGCCAGAATATCAAGATGGCATCGCAATGCCATATAATCATGGAAGTAGTACCTCAAAGTGCCAATAGACAAAGAACACCGCAGTGCAAGGTCAGGGCCAGTACCTCACAGGGTAAGCTGGACTTATAGCACGGATACAGGTAGTCAGGTCTGGGACAAGGACAACTCTGTCAGTCACAAGAAGTCATCTGCCCACATCGTGGCATGGATATCAGGTCAAGTACAAGACCAGAACCTCTACTATAATAACATCTCAAGCATATATGGGAGCCTACAGCTCCAATCATCAAGTCGGTCTATCCACCAAATCAATCTATCAAGTGTCTCCCATCCATGAGGGAGTGAATATCACGTCAATAAAGACAACCACCAAATACCAATCTCATTCCCCCTAACAATGCTAGGCCCTCAGACTCACAAGAATCCTCCTAGTCAATGATCACAAGCAACTAGAAAACAAGCCCCTCAACTACCAAGACACAGCAATCAACCAGGTTCTCTAACTACCGGAATACACAAAGGTACCGGATTTTGGGCGTTTGGGAAGTCGAGTAAAAATTATATAATAATACCCTCGATATTCTCCTCGTTCCGCGAGACACTCGCACCAGTATCAAAATCCAAAAGTCCTCAAAGACATATCTGATCAAATTAGACATCACCAAAGAACTAGCAACACTATCTAAGAATCCACTTAGTCTATCATAATCACTATCTCAATATCATATCTCCTAATAGTCAATCCTCGAATAAAATCATAATCCCAACACACGGGTCAACACTAATCAACGCCGTCGGAAGATGGCAAGGATTGTGTGAACCACTCTGGATCAGATCCACAAACCTTAAACCAAACAAGGACCAGGGTTGCAGACCTTCACCCGAGTAGAACCACTCTCCTTACACAATCCGGCGGACAGGACAGACAATGAGATAACAAACTAAACTAGAACACCATCTAAAGGAAGAGTCACGAGTCAAGAGTCCAATGGGTGATACCGTCGAAAAGGCAAGGATTGCGTGAACCACTCTGGATCAGATCCACAACCCTTAAACCAAACAAGGACCAGGGTTGCAGACCTTCACACGAGTAGAACCGCTCTCCTTACACAATCCGACGGACAGGACAGATCAAGACGCTAGGCGACTAATCTAGTCGGGAGTCTACCTAGCAGGCGATGAGATCAGGGATGCTATACCAAGAAGAACATGCATGAGTTCAGTCCCACAAACCAAAGGAATGGCACTGCCCAATCCTTCGAACCAAATTCCCAACCGGGAATTCTGGAAAAATTCGGCAGAGTCTCCTTTGTATTCTGGACGGGAGCACCCTACGAATTGGGGCTAAAATCCACTCGGCACAACCCGTCGCAGAATCGCAATTCGAGAACACTAAGTCTCGACCTCCAGTAGCACTACGATGCGTACTGGGCACCAACCCTAGCCGAGAACACTAAGTCTCGGCCTCCAGCAGCACTACAATGCGTACTGGGCGCCAAACCAACACATGCATCAAGAATCGCCATGCAGGGCGCACCAAGACCCACAGTCATATCCAAACCACAAACAAAGTCATAGAAACAGTTAGCCAAAGCCGTTATCCGACCGCGAGTCGGACACGGGGTATATGGGGACAATCCATACATGTGAGTCGTGCTCGTGTCCTCGGAGGTGTGGATGACCCATCTGAGTTGTCCGATACGGTCTATCCCGATATCGGACCAAGCTATCCTAAGTTATCATCATGGCAGTTCTACTACTAGGCTACACTAATCATAGTTATACAGTTTACAAGTACAAATTAATTAAATACAATAAAAATCCAGGAGAGAGGGCAAGAGCCGTCGATGAGCAAGAGATACTTGCCTAGAGGGCTCGGCTAGGTAAGCAAGTCTTCGACGATCTGGATCCAAGCTTGCACGTCCATCGAGGTCCTCAGAACACATAATAAACAATTATTAGAATTAAATAATAAAATAATAACAGAAAGCACGGAGGATGGCAGGAGGCTATACCGTGCGGGTCTCGCAAGCAGCGCAGGGATCTGGCACGAAAACTGAGGCACGCAGACCGATACGGGCACGCAACCCGAGATGCGCACGTATATCGAGATGCACACGTATATCGAGATGCGTACGAGAATCGAGAGAACACGAATATTGAGACGAACGAGAAACATAAACGTGCACGTAAATCGAGACGTGCACGTAAATCGAGACGACCCAAGGTCCAAGGAGCACGTAAACCGATTCGGCACACAAATCGAGGTGCGCACGCGAATCGATGCGGTACGGAGTCCAATGCAGCACGCAAACCGAGACGATCATGCAGATCAATGCATGCACGCGAATCGATGCGGCACGAAAATCAAGAAAGGCACAAAGGCCGAGGCACGGAAAACGAGACGGTGCGTAAACCGAGATGGCACGTTGCCCGAGGCAACGCGGGGCTCGAGGCGTCCCGCTGCCCAAGGCAGCACGTAGACCGAGGTACACGCAAAATAAGGCGACACGTACACCGAGGTGCACACGACCCAAAAACACGAGGAAGCGCACCAACCGAGGGTGCGCTGCCCGAGGAACACGCTGCACGAGGCAGCGCACTGCTCGAGGCAGCATGCTGCCCGAGGTACGCGGATCGAGGGGCTCGCTCCCCGAGGAGCTCACAGCCCGAGGAGGGGAGAGAGGAGGGCGACGGAGCTCACCAGAGGGGGTCTCGGCCAGGTCGGGTCGGGTCAGACCACCAGCGGGGGAGGGTGGTCTGCAGCAGGAGCCAAGTCGGGGCGGCGCTGCTGGCCGGAGAAGAAGGGCGGAGGAGACGGAGGCCGTCGTGGAGCTCGGCCAAGTCGGGTCGGGGGCTCCCGGCGGCAGAGGAGAACAGCAGCAGGAGGAGGAGCTTCGGCCAGGCAGGCCGGGAAGAGGGCGGCGGCCACGAGTGGTGGTGGTCGCGACAGAGGGAGGCCGGGGGCCGCAGAGGAGAGGGCGGAGACGACGGCGACGCGGCTCCTGGAAGAGGGGGCGGAGGAGGAGGAGAAGAGGACGATGGTGGTGGCGGCGGAGATGAGGGTGCCGGCGGCGCTCAGGAGGCCGGAGGAGAAAGGGGGCAGCTGCGGTGGAGATGGGGGCGGCCGCGGTGGTGGCGGGCGCCGGGAACAGCAAGAGAGGGAGAGACGGAGGTGGCGGCGGTGGGAAGTGCTGGGGGTGATGGTGGCGGTGGTGGCCGGAGCTGGCCGGGGACGACAAGAGAGAGAGGGGGAGAGGAGGGTTCTGCTCCAGTAGGGGGGGAGTGGAGTGCTGAGAGAAAGGGGGAGGGGGTTCGGTTGAGTGAGTGAGAGGGTTAGGTTAGAGAGAGAGAGGGGGGGCAGATATTTAGGTTAATAAAATTAATAATAATAATGATAATAATAATAAGGATGATGACATTAATAATAATAGAAACATTTTAATAAAAGCTAACCATGTTAACCCCAATAATAATAATAAAATAATATTAATAATAATTCAATGGGAACAATAATCAAATGTCAGGCCTAAACAAGTAAGGCCAGCACAAGTCCAAAAAAATAAATATAACTTTAGACAAATATGAAATTTGAAAACAACCCATATACGATCATATACCTATTATCAAAATAGGGATATGACACATGGTATGCCTAGTTGGAATCTAGATAGACTGTTTAGCCTTAGATTAGACTAGTTTGACTTGGTTGACCTAGTTTGACTTCTAGGGTTGACCAGAGTTGACCAAGAGTTGACTTTGGTCTAGATTGACCTAGATTCATGTAGAACACATTGTAATGCATTTCATTTCTATTCTGGACTTGTTGTGACTTGTACTGTTCTAAATAGGAGCCAGACACCACTCCTCGGACAGTACTTTCATCTCGGACATTCAGTTAGCAGGCGAGTACATTCTCTGATCTTTTCATACCTGTCTGGACTATATTCTTGGTATAGATTACTCTACATGATGCTGATACGTATCTTCACGGATTAGTACTATATGGATCCTTTCTTGAGATGTTATCCCTCTACGGGTGCATCGGGTATTTCATGTTCATGTATTTTATCATGTGCATCAGGTACTCCTTGTACTCGTACTAGTTCATGTTCTTACATGTTCTCATGTACTTTTATGTGCTTTATCACGTGCCTCAGGTACTATTCATTACATGAGTTCACGTATCTTAGTTGTATTCATGTGCTTATAACGTAACTTGAATGGATCCTTGTGTATTGATTGGGGCGGGGTGAGTAGAATTGGTTATGTGGACACAATTCCCAGTAGGTATTCATGTGCTCCTTATTTGTATTCATGTGCCCCCAAGCCGTTTACATAACCATATTGTACTCTAAATCACGTAGTCACTTACAGTCTCTACTATCTTGTATTTACTTTCAGTTATAAAATATCTCCTGTTTACTTGTACTTCCATTCAGCACTTCCTGTATTTTACTCTATTGTATGATTTATTTTCCTAACCTGCTATGAACTGTTGAGAGATATGTGCTCGTTCCCGTCCTGACTGGACCTGTTGAAATATTACAGAGGACGAGGCTGAGGCGTTCTGCCCTACTTACTACGGTGCCACACTAGATGAGTGCCTGAACTTGGACCAGCAGCAGGATCCATTAGCAGTAGACGACACTCCATTAGTTTAGGATTGTCTTACTTTTCTAGATTACTGTATTAGATTTTGAGATATTCTGATATATGTATTATTTTAGACACTTAGAATTCTGGATTGTATCTCTGTGATTCTCCTGTTTTGGATATTTTATCTTTCATTATCATTCCATCTTTCCTGTTCTACCTTAGTTGTGGTTGAGTTATATTTCTGTTATGTCAACCCCATTCGGGGAGTATAACTGTTATTACCTTCAACTGTTAGATGTTGTGACCTAGGACAGCGTTCTACCGCCGACACTGCGGCGTAGGCTGGACGTAACTACGTCTTGTGCCCTTACTCTAGGGTACGGGTCGTGACACATAGCCAGTTCATTTCTCATGTATCATTCTAAGGCATCAAGTCACATTAGCAGTTAAAGTGTTATTCATTCAACAGTTCAATGTTCATGTGTCATTCATTCAAGCAAATCTTAGCATAAGCATCTCTATCAATTAGAAACTAACCATCACAGTTTAAGGGACAGAACATAGGGATATATTACTCCCTTTTATTAGCCACGAAGGAGTAGGGAGGAGGAAGGACAGTTCCACTCACTTGTATAAAGGGTGTTCTTGTTTCGATCGCACACACTTTCACTGAGCGTAGCTCTACCAGTGAGTCACGTTCCAATAATGTAATGCCTGTGGTTCGTATTACGTATCTTGGTATACGTATACGTAATTTAACCCGTATTGCATGTCTCCCTGCTCGATTTATTCTAGCATTTCATTGATTGGTTTATTCTTGGGTTGGTTCGGCTTGGCTTGGTTTGCTTTGGTTCATCATGAACCAAAGGTGAACCCTCCTACCTACCACCACCCTCCTTATTTATAACCCCTTCCCTTTCTCTCTCCTCTTTACTTTCTTTCTTCTTCATTTACTCTCCACCACCAACCAAGAGAACCCTAGCCTAGGCAAGTGCAACTTGCTTCATGAAGGAACCCACCATTTTTATTATTCTAAACTCTTCTATGCAACTTTCTAATCCATCTTAGTTCTTGTCATTTTAAATTTTCTTGTATATTTTCTTGTAGATCCAGGTTTTATCCATTTTCGGATTTTCATGGTTTTGATCTATCAAACCTTCTTGTTTTTAAGTTTTGATGGTTCTATGTTGTAGGAAATTTGATTCTACCCAATTTAGACCATTAGAAGTCCTGATTTCGACTTATTTTGAGTGATTTATGGTCTTTTGGTTCATGGGTTTTTATGGACATTGGAGGCTGGTTAGAGAAGATAAGCAACGTATGCTGTTTGCTGGCAAAACGCTGTTGCCATGCTGTTTGCTGGCGTATGCTGTTTGCTGGCGTATGCTGTTTCCTGGCACATGCTGTTTGCTGGCAAAATACTGTTGCCATGCTGTTTTCTGGTACATGATATTTTTTGGCGCATGCTGTCCTGGCGCATGCTGTTTTCTGGCGCATGTTGTTTGCTGGCAAAACACTGTTGTCATGCTGTTTGCTGACGTATGCTGTTTTCTAGCGCATGCTGTTTCCTGGCGCATGCTGTTTGCTGGCAAAACACTGTTGCCATGCTGTTTGCTGGCGCATGCTATTTTCTGGCATATGTTGTCCTGGCGCATGCTGTTTTCTGGCGCATGCTATTTTCTGGCGCATGCTGTTTGCTGGCAAAATACTGTTGCCATGCTGTTTGTTGGTGCATGCTGTTTTCTGGCGCATGCTGTCCTGGCGCATGCTATTTTCTGGTACATGTTGTCCCTGGCACCCCTTTTATCTCTTGTACCATTTGTTTTGCCATGACAATTCTTGTTACCTTATCCGTGTTATTTTTCTTGATCCTTAGTGTAATATGGGATAATTGTGGCATGAACACGACATGATACATGAACCTGACACGATACGTGGGCACAATATGATAATGCATGGTAGTGGCCTGCCGTGGCGCACTCCTGACAAAAAAACCTGATATGCTGTTGCGACGGCTAACATGACATGACATGACAAGTATGAATAACCTGGACACCGTGGGCGACTGTGCTTGTACAATTAAACCAGTCTGGTCTTGCATCATGTTTAGAATGGGTCTCCTGAGTACCACGGTCAGGGGTACCCACTGAAAGGGACTAAGGTTAATAACTAGAATAACACAGTAGTCATGAAGAGATTTCCCAGTTACAGGCAATCTCGTTACCTGGGCGCTCTTGGGATCTGTAGCCTGCCGTCGAGTAGGGCACATTTCCAGCACACTGTCATGTGTTGCACCCTCTAAGTCACTTAAGGGTACATATATTTTCTGGACGATGTACCCACCTGAATTCAACCCCTAATTTTTGACTTGGGTAACCTGGATGGTCTGTACGGCTTGTGGCTGTGGAATAATCTCATTGTATCTTGCTAGTAACTAGGCCTGTGATAACCCTAGTTAGTTAAAGTATCAAGCCATAATTATTGCTTGGCCGTGATTGTTGAATGGAAAATAATCAGTCTAGTCTTGTCTTGATCTTGTATAAGATTGTTACATGTCCTGATTTTCTTATATTATCTTGCTGATAAATGGGAGAAACCAAGTTCGGTTCAGATGAAGGGTTACAATCTCGGTCCTTGTTTGGTTTAAGGGTTATAACCTGGTTATCTGAATGGTTCCATGGTTATCTTACCGTATATCCTCGTGATGTTATATCTTTCCAGTTTCACTATATTATTATTATCTCTTGTGCTTAGTTCCTAAGTGAAGCTTCCTTTGTGGCACTTGCTCTTTCTGGGACCTGATCCAGCTGGTTTTGTATGGCCAGATTTCGGAGCAGCTCCAGAGGATCTACCGACCTTCCAGCCCGATGGTGACCACCAGGCATAACCAGGGCAACGAGTGGGTTATTTTTGGCTCTCCCACTTTATTGTAAAAATATTCTTTTGAGGCGTTTAGCCGACGAGCACCTGTTTAGCTCGATTGTATTTTACTTACTGTCTGCCTACGGGCTGTAACATGATTGACAGATCCTAGGGTTGATCATGTATGACTAAACTCTTGCTAGTCTTCACATTTTGTAACGACTAGCATCATGATCAGCTGAATATGTAATATTTGGGACGCCTTACTATTGTATATTTGGTGATCTTACATCTTGTAACATCTGCTTACTTGTTTGTGATTGAGACACTAGGCTTATTTATGACCATAAGAGACTGTTGGCTTGTAGTTAAACCCTCATGTATCTAGACAGTCCTGACCGTATAGCTAGGTGAGTTGTACTTCAATACACGTAGCTGGCTATGTCTGCCCCCGCTCTCCAGTGTTCTAGTTCTGGGGCGTGACATGGTTTAAGTGGTGGCCCATGCATGGTCTTGTAAATCAAGATATGTGAGGGTTTACCGAATAGATGTCTCAATCAGTTTTTGCCCTTGATCTTTGTTCGTATCCTCTGAATCCCTGAATTCTTGACCTGATCACATGCTTGTATCGTTGAATTGTCTTGGTCCTTCCTTATTGTTCCCCATGTCGTCTTCTTCAGCGACATTGTACCTGGCCCTGCCGATCAGCAAGACGGAGCACTTTCCATGGACCAGCAGCAACCCGGAGATTAAGCCCAGCATTCCGGAGTGGCCTCCAGAGTCGTGTCTTCTGGCGGAGAGCCACCAGTTCAGCCCGTCCAACATGTAGAACCTGATGATGGCACTTTGGTAGGTCTTGTCAGGACCTTGATAGCTTCCCAAGACCGGCGAGGAGATACATTGCACCAGGCAGTATAAGATGCTCTGAACATAGGAGGTCATCATGGGAACAGTACATCGAACAGTTTCAAGCGCCTGAACCCTCCATTCTTCGATGGCAGTGAAGATGCTATCGCTGCTGACGCGTGGCTTCAGGACACAAAGGTGATTCTAGAAGCAGCCAGGACCCCAGAAGACGAGAAGGTGGCTGTTGTGCGCCTGCAGTTACTAGATCTTGCCCGCAGCTGGTGGACGGCACAGGCCATGGTATTAGCAGCACCCATTGCTTGGGCAGTATTCAGAGAAAGATTCCAGACCAAGTACTTCGATGCTATAGCTCGGTACGATCTACAGACGAGGTTCACCAATCTGAAGCAGATGGGCAGGACGGTCGATGGATATGCGGCCGAGTTTTCTAGGCTTAGTCGGTTTGCTCCCACCTTGGTGGCCACCGAGTTTGACAGAGCTCAGCGATTCCAGCAGGGGCCTCACTTGGAGATTTTATTGGCAGTTGAGCAGTTTGAGCATCAGACTTTTGATGCGATATTGAGAGCAGCCAGGAGGCACGAGTATACCTCCCAGAGGATAGTGGACAGGACCGGAGGTCGGAAGCGATCTCACGGCCAGATGACCCAGTCGTCAGCACCAGCCTCGGCAGCTAGGGCTTTGACTATTGGAGTTCCCCGAAGGGCGGATTCGGTTACGTCGGTTCAGCCTTTGACTCCGACGTCCCCTCAACAACAGAAGCGGAAGCAGTCTTCCGTAATGGGCTGCACTCATTGTGGGAAGCCAGGACACGTTGTTTTGGAGTATCGCAGAGCACGGAGATTGTGTTTGGCTTGTGGGACACCGGACCACAAGATAGGGTCCTGTCTGAATAGGGCCAGTTCATTATCGGCCCAGACTAGTCCCTCGGTAAGGGGACCAGCACCAGCACCGGTGCAGCAGCTGTACCAGCCTCCGAGGCCATTGTCGCTTCAGACTCAAGTATTTCAGCAGCAGAGACCCCAGCAGTATGTCCTGGTCCAAGCTCAGATTCAGAACCGGCAGAGAGGTTTCTAGCAGGATGTTTTCTCTCTTCCTCATGCCTTCAAATTCCTTGCTTGCATGATTGATTATTTGATTGATTGCTTAGTTATAGCTTGTCTGTGATTAGTATAGCTTGTCCTTGCAACTCTATCCTCTTGATTAAATTCCGAGGACGGAATTCTTTTAAGGTGGGTAGAGTTATAATGCATGTGGTTCGTATTGCATATCTTGGTATACGTATACGTAATTTGACCCGTATTGCATGTCTTCCTGCTCGATTTATTCTAGCATTTCATTGATTGGTTTATTCTTGGGTTGGTTCGGCTTGGCTTGGTTTGGTTTGCTTTGGTTCATCATGAACCAAAGGTGAACCCTCCTACCTACCACAACCCTCCTTATTTATAACCCCTTCCCTTTCTCTCTCCTCTTTACTTCCTTCCTTCTTCATTTACTCTCCACCACCAACCAAGAGAACCCTAGCCTAGGCAAGTGTAACTTGCTTCATGAAGGAACCCACCATTTTTATTGTTCTAAACTCTTCTATGCAACTTTCTAATCCACCTTAGTTCTTGTCATTTTATATTTTCTTGTATATTTTCTTGTAGATCTAGGTTTTAGCCATTTTTGGATTTTTATGGTTTTGATCTATCAAACCTTCTTGTTTTCAAGTTTTGATGGTTCCATGTTGTAGGAAATTTGATTCTACCCAATGTAGACCATTAGAAGTCCTGATTTTGACTTATTTTGAGTGATTTATGGTCTTTTGGTTCATGGATTTTCATGGCCATTGGAGGCTGGTTGGAGAAGATGAGCAACGCATGCTGTTTGCTGGCAAAAAGCTGTTGCCATGCTGTTTGCTGGCGTATGCTGTTTGCTGGCGCATGCTGTTTCCTGGCGCATACTATTTGCTGGCAAAATACTGTTGCCATGCTATTTTCTGGCGCATGCTGTTTTCTGGCGTATATTGTCCTGGCACATGCTGTTTGCTGGCAAAACACTGTTGCCATGCTGTTTGCTGGCGTATGCTATTTTCTGTCACATGCTGTCCTGGCGCATGTTGTTTTCTGGCGCATGTTGTTTGCTGACAAAATACTGTTGTCATGCTGTTTGCTGGCGCATGCTGTTTTCTGGCGCATGCTGTCCTAGCGCATGCTGTTTTCTAATGTATGCTGTCCCTGGCACCCCTTTTATCTCTTGTACCATTTGTTTTGCCATGACAATTTTTGTTACCTTATTCGTGTTGTTTCTCTTGATCCTTAGTGTAATGTGGGATAATTATGGCATAAATACGACATGATACATGAACCTGACACGATACGTGGGCACAACATGATAATGCATGGTAGTGGCCCACCATGGCGCACTCCTGACAAGAAAACCTGACATGCTGTTGCGACGGCTAACATGACATGACATGACAAGTATGAATAACCTGGACACCGTGGGCGATTGTGCTTGTACAATTAAACCAGTCTGGTCTTGCATCATGTTTAGGATGGGTCTCCTGAGTACCACGGTCAGGGATACCCACTGAAAGGGACTAAGGTTAATAACTAGAATAACACAGTAGTCATGAAGAGATTTCCCAGTTACAGGCAATCCCGTTACCTGGGCGCTCTTGGGATCTGTAGCCTGCCGTCGAGTAGGGCACATTTCCAGCATACTGTCATGTGTTGCACCCTCTAAGTCACTTAAGGGTCCATGCGTTTCCTGGACGATGTACCCACCTGAATTCAACCCCTAATTTTCGACCTGGGTAACCTGGATGGTCTACAGGGCTTGTGGATGTGGAATAATCTCATTGCATCTTGCTAGTAACTAGGCCTGTGATAATCCTAGTTAGTTAAAGTATCAAGCCGTAATTATTGCTTGGCCGTGATTGTTGAATGGGGAATAATCAGTCTAGTCTTGTCTTGATCCTGTATAAGATTGTTCCATGTCCTAATTTTGTTATATTATCTTGCTGATAAATGGGAGAAACCAAGTTCGGTTCAGATGAAGGGTTACAATCCCGGTCCTTGTTTGGTTTAAAGGTTGTAACCTGGTTATCTGAATGGTTCCATGGTTATCTTACCGTATATCCTCGTGATGTTATATCTTTCACTACACCAAAATAGGCAATTACCAACGGTTATTACCGTGACAAATAATTTTTATCACGGTAATAACCGTGACAAATTAGGCGTGACAAATTTTCGTAACGATTTTTGTAACGGTTATTACTGTTACAAAAATAAATTTTGTAACATTTTTTGTCACGGTTATAACCGTGACTAAATTTACCTTAGTAACAGTTAAAATCGTTACAAAAATGCATTCTTCTGTTACTTATTTTTCACTTTTGTAACGGCTATAACTTTTACAAAAACATTTTTTTTGAAAAAAAATATAATTTGTATATACATGCTAGCTTCCCAACGACAAGTAAATAAATCATATATCAATAATATTCTTATACCAATCTAATCTAACATATATAAAAGAACAGAGTGGTGAAACCAAAGCAAGAAAAAAAACTTGCTACAATCTCTTCATTACGGATGAACTCATGGAACTAATGGCTTTAAGCTCTGTAAGTAGAGACATTACTGTCCTTGCCATGACTGAATGAAACTAACAAAATTGGTACATAAAACATCAAAACACCTCCTACTATGTAGCATCAGATAAAGAAAAAGATGTTTGTTTTGCAATTCATTTCAATAGATCACATAACATAATTTACAAAATAGGATGAGTTATCTCAACAAAGAGACTTCTGAAAACATAAACATAGATGGAATAAAGAAAGTTGGTTGGTTACTGAAAAGAGGAAATACTACACACATAAAGGACTCTAAAGAATCATCCTTCGCCACCGCTGCCACTTCAAATGTCCCTCGAGAAACAAGCTCAGGGACAATCATCATCGTCATCCTCTTAAGTTGTATTAGTAGAGGTTATACCAGGTGCTTGCTTCTGGAACTACTCCACAAGCCTCAAATTATCTAAGTTATACCATGACCTGGGTAGAGAACAAAAAATTAGGATACAAAATTTTTGTATTAGTGTACAAAGACTGCATTAGCACAAAAACTCTCAAAAATATGTGAGGACGTGAAAGGCATGAGTGATGGCAAGCACAAAAACTCCCAAAAATTGGAACCATGGCTGTGTTCATCGTGACAGACTGGTACCGAACATGACACAGACTCCAAAATACATGACATAATTATACAATTCATGGTAAAACAAAGTAATAATTCAACACATTTTAGGTAGAGATAATAGACAAGTTATCATCATTTCTCTGTTGTCACAGGACCAAGTCATAAATATATGTGAACGACAAATTATACATCACTTACACTTGAATTATTTGTTGGCTTTCATGATTTCTTCTCAGAATATATGTGAAGGACAACGTGTTTGGCCATGCTTCTTACAATGTCAAAGTTCACCATTCTTGTTGTGGATGTGATTCTGATTTCACAGAAAATGGTATATGTTATGCAGGAGGTAATTTCAATTAGAGGTTCTCTGCATTGCATAACCATGAAAAGTTAGCAATTGTTGTTTGTAAAGCTAGGTGAAGTCATTCTATTCAAGAAATTAATAAAGAAGGATGGAAGGTTTCATGTTCCTACTAGGACATATTTGGATGGAGCTGTCCTTAAAAAGGTCAGTCTATGTATCACTTGGGTTGATATTTTGGTCTTTATGAAGTGGTTTGTGCTTTATGGAGATTAAAAATAGTTTTAAGTTCTATTGGCTTCTAACAGACTTTAAGGCTTTTACTGTAGGAAAATTTATAGTTGCGTGAATCTAGCCGTGTCTGGAGTCTTATTGACTGCTATATTATTGTTTCTTCTGTCACATGTTCAATTATTATGCCACTCTGATACATGTCACTGGTATAACCTTTAAAAAATTTCACACTTGGCTCGTCTATACTGAACTGTTGAAAGGGAGTTTATTTCTTCAAATAATTATCTAACATTGACTTTATATGAAAAGATATGTAGCAGAGACACTGGAAAATAACAGTGCCATTTCCAGAAATGTTTAAAGTCATCGACAAGTTTCAGTAGATTACTAAAGATCGCCCCTACAACTTTTGTGGTTAAACTGTACTTTTAGGTAGACTATGTGATGTGCCCGTGTTGTGGTGTCAGTATTCATGTCAGTGAAACATGATATATGTTGATCCACAACATGTAATTTCTTCATGTCGCACTAAGAATGGTATCCAAACTCACTTAAATCAGGCACCAAAAGTTCCATGTAGCACCAAGAAAGCCTCAGCTATTTAAGCACTATAAATTGGACTAGTTGCTTCTTTAAGACTGTCATATCTTCATATGCTAATATCTAATGCACCAAATAACATGTAATATCTTTAAGATTTTCAATAAGAACTTGGTACAAATTGTATCATATGTCAATTTAGTGGGAAGAGGCTTGCCAGTTCTGCAATACAGTTCCTCACAACAATGCTGCAGTTGCGATGTAAACTTCAGAAGATGCAGTTCCAATAGAAATTGAGAGGGAACCTGAAAGTAAAAATGGAAAAAAATTGAGTTTGTATGTCAATCTTAGCTCAGCTTGATTGCACCCTATGATGAATACTGCGGAAAAAAAATTCTAGTTTTTTTTTGTACATATTTCAGATGATGTAGTTCCATTATAAATGGATGATTTATTGTTTGAAGGGAAAGAAATGTCATTTGTATAGATCATAGTGATCAATTCATTTTATTATTTTCCTTATGATAATTTTGATTTCAATATCTTCAAATTGTGTCATTAAACTTGTTTTTTATTGTTGCATGCAGGTGTTGATAGTTGTTGTTGATCAAATCTCCATATTTCGTTTGGTGGAATCATCTTTCGGAGAACCAAAGTCTAGTATATAATTTATATATTGTTTGTAAAGAAATTTACTTTATGTATTTTTTTATAAAGATCAACTGTTGTCATATGCTATTTAAATTATAATGTTCAATTTAACTACATTTGTTAAATTTATAATGTTAATTGAGTGTGCATGGCAAATATATTCCAAAAATATTTTTTTAAATGGATTTACCTTTACCAACGTTTTTGGTAAATGTTGGAAAATTTTCATCCATCAACACAAATTCCAACCTTTTAGAAAAAAAGGTTGGGAAAAACAGTTAAGTTCTTCGACGTTTTTTTTTAAATGTTGAAAAATTGTCAACTATGGACACAAATTTTTGACGTTTATTAAACGTTGCTGCAAACGTTGGCTTTGCTTTTGCCAACGTTTATTGTGTGCGTCGTAAATTCCCAACTACGACAACAACGACAACGTTTGTGAGAAACGTTTATCAAACGTCGTTAAAACATATGTCGACATTTTTAGACCTTTTTCCAACGTTTATAAAACGTTGGGAAAAATAAATTTTCTTGTAGTGAACATAACTCACTTATGGATCGATCATATAAAAGAATTTGTTTCATATGAAAGCAAAGAGTTGAAGAAATGTTATCAAGATCCAAATTGTATCCTTAATCGTCAATGGGCTTTATATCATAGTGAATGGTGAGTATTGGATCATGGATGTTGGAAAATTAAGATTATAATATCACTAAGTATCCAACTCTAATTAACAATAAATAACCTAACAAGTCAAGTTTCTAATTCCAATTTGCTATGTGTTCAATATATCATCAAAATGAATCATAGATGCCCTATGTGTACATCTCAAACGCGTAGCATATGCATCCCCCTTCATGCATTAGATTAAAAGCCTCGGTTTTTCAATAAATTGTGAAGAAAAAAAATTTGGAATTAAATCTAGCATGAACTATAAAGCCTCATTTTTACAGAAAATTCCTAAACTTCGCAGATTCAACACTTAAATTTAGTAGAAATGGTACCTCGATTCCCAAAAGCTAGCAGATTTTTGAGAAGTGGCAGAGAAAAAACCTAAAAAACAAAAAATATAGGAATGATTCACCTAGAACTTCATATTACCGAGACGAATCTCCCTCAACCTCGACGTTCTCCTCGGTATCGACGGGCCCGACCTCATCCTTGCTACTTTAAGCAACAAAAAGAGCCTCATTGGGCGAATCAACACCATTCTTCGCCTTCAAACCCTTATCGAAATTAGGGTTACGATTGGTCTCCTTCTTCTGCTTCTTCTCGTTGGCTTTCCCCTTCTCTGAACCTGGCGACATGGCGATTCTTCAAAATTTTTAGGGTTTGGATCGAGAGGAGAGAGAGTGGCAGTCAGAGTGGTGATTGTGTCGGTTAGGTTGGGAGTGGTGATGTCGACAGTTAGGGTGGTGGTGGCGGAGGCTTTGCACTATATACCTGCAAGGTGAGCGCCGTGGCGGGAGTAAGGAGTGATGAGAGAGGAATGGCTGCGAGTTGAGGTCGGGATGAATTTTAGTTTCGTAACACATTTTACTGGAGAGGGGGGAAAATAAAGGCTGTGTATAAAATTAGAGTGGGAAACTTAGAAATTTTTGTAACCGTTCTTTTAAAAATATAACAGTTATTACTGTTACGAAAAATAAATTTGATAAAAATATACATGTATATTATTATAGTAACGTTTGTTTAATTCTTGTAACGGTAATTATCGTTACAAATTTGTAACGGTATTAACCGTTACAAATTGAAAAAAACAAGTGTTATAAATGGCTTATTTTGGTGTAGTGTTTCCAGTTTCACTATATTATTATTATCTCTTGTGCTAATTACTGGTTTTAGTTCCTAAGTGAAGCTTCCTTTGTGGCACTTGCTCTTTCTGGGATCTGATCCAGCTGGTATTGTATAGCCAGATTTCGGAGCAGCTCCAGAGGATCTACCGACCTTCCAGCCCGATGGTGACCACCAGGCGTAACCAGGGCAACGAGTGGGTTATTTTTGGCTCTCCTAATTTATTGTAAAAATATTCTTTTGAGGCGTTTAGCCGACGAGCACTTGTTTAGCTCGATAACATTTTACTTACTGTCTGCCTACGGGCTGTAACATGATTGACAGATCCTAGGGTTGATCATGTATGACTAAACACTTGCTAGTCTTCATATTTTGTAATGACTAGCTTCATGATCAGCTGAATATGTAATGTTTGGGACGCTTTACTATTGTATATTTGGTGATCTTATATCTTGTAACATCTGCTTACTTGTTTGTGATTGAGACACTAGGCTTATTCTTGACCATAAGAGACTGTTGTCTTGTAGTTAAACCACTACTAAAATCTGCTCATATAGCGACGTATATTAGCGACGGATGCTTGTGGCGTCGCCAAACATTGAAATATAGCGACGCCACGAAGGAAACGTCGTAAAACGTCGCTGACTAGCGACGTTCTGCGACAGAAGACTAAAAACGTCGCTGAATAGCGACGTTTTGTGACGTAACTTACTTAACGTCGCCATTTTGGCGACGTTTAGCGACGGCTAATAAGGACGTCGCTAACTCTTTTATAATTAGGGCAGAGAGTTCAGTCGAACGAAAATTTTCGAACGAAAATTTTTTTCCCCCCTCGACCCGATTTCCTCCTCCGGCGAATCCCTCCCCCCTCCCCCCCCGACGACTCCACCGTCCCCCCTCCCCCCCGACGAGTCCCCTCCTCTCCCCGACGACTTCCCCCCTTCTCCACCGGCGAATCCCTCTCCCCGACGACTTCCCCCCTTCTCCACCGGCGAATCCCTCTCCCCGACGACCCCCCCTCCCGTCGAGCTCCTCCTCCTCGAGCTCAGGTAAACCCTAAGCTCCCCCTCCTCCTCCTCCTCTCCCACGGACACACACACACACGGACACACACACGAACACACACACGGACACACGTACACACACAGACACACGTACACACACAGACACATGGTTTTGTTAGATAGATCTGAGTTTTGTTCAGTCTTTAAGCCTTTTTAATGCATTTGTTTAGTTCCTCCTTGATCATTCATGTAAACCTTATGTTATTGGATATATATAGGCTATTATGGTTACATGAGGATGTGAGTTATAGGTTAGAGGTTGAATTGGGGCTGAGTTAGCCTTGAAGTCATGGGTTGAGAGTTGAGAGGTTGGAGTATGGAGTTAGGAGTGAATGTGAGGGATAAGTTTATATGTAAGGTATGAATTATATATATATATGATGTTTTGAATACATGTGATTGGTAGTCCAAGTTATTATAGGATTTTGGTTTATAGCTTGTATATAGGCTCTTGTATATATAGTTTACCCAATTAGGATTGTTTCTAGGGTAACATATAAGGCTATGTTGGTTAGGCCTAATTAGACTTTAGTTGACTAGCCCAAGACCTAGAATGCCTTGGTATTGAACCTAATAGGCTATGTTTGACCAATAGTTGACTTTAGTCTAGATGAGGCTAACCTAGACTAGTTTGACCTTGTTTGACCAAACTAGACTAAGGTTGACCTAGTTTGACTGTTAGAGTTGACTAGAGTTGACCAAGTTTGACTTTGACCTAGATTGACCTAGAAATCATATAGATTGCATTGTATCCTTCATTTCTCTTGTATTTTGCATATCATGACCTGTATTGCTCTATTTAGGACTTTGTGGCTCAGATTCAGACACCTGATATTTATCCGTCTTAGAGCCTTGGTTTGGGATACCAAGTTGGGGTTAGAAATAGGATACTAGTTAGCTATTGGTATGTGTAGATATATATTAGATAGATAGTTGGATGGATAGGTGGATAGATGGATGGGGAGTAGAAGGTGAGCTGCTGCCCCCATTCCAGCAACAGCAGCAGCAAGAACAGCTGTTGTAGCAGCAGTTTACATCAGCAGTAGCACCCCCATGGCCCCCCACTTGTAGTGATTAGCACTAATGGGGGCAGGAGAGGTAATTATAGGAGTAATTAGATCTAGATCTAATTAGCACTTGGCTACAAGGCATATTCCAAGAATATTCTAGAGAATATTCCAAGTCTATTCTAAGGAATATAGCGACTCCTATCGTTTGAATTAACCACATCTTGGCTATTTGTTAAATAGATCGACCCTGAGCTCCCATGTTCAGTCGTGCCTTCAACATCATGTTCAAATGAAGGTGACAAGCAGATGACTATGAAAAAATATGTCGTATTGAGCTTCATAAAGAAATGCAAGATTACTACATAGGAGGAAAGGTTTGGTAGGATTACGTCAAAGCACACGGCTTAGAAAATTATGACATATTTGTCTTCCGACACCGTGGTAACATGGTTGTCACATTAAGGGCCTTTGAGGAGGTGGCATGTTGTGAACAAATATATCCTTAGTTCTCCTACGTAATGTTAAAGTAAATCCGTAGAAGAACTATAAGGATATATTTTTTCCGACATTTACCGACGTTTACCGACGACAAGCTGCAAATAATATATGTTTGCGACGTTTTACCGACATTTACCGACGACTAACTGCAAAAGAGTACAGCTCTCCGACGTATTTACCGACGTCTAGCGACACTAGCTGCAAAAATGTACAGGACCATTACCGACGTCTAGCGACGAAACTCACGTCGCTATATTACCGACGAAACGACGCTAGACGTCGGTAACTATTCCAGGTTTTACCGACGTGTGGCGACTACGTATACGTCGCTAATATACCGACGGAACGACGATAAACGTCGATAACTCACCGACGTACTCGTACGTCGCTGAATGTCGGTAATTGCGACGTTCAGCGACGTTTTCGTGATCACCGACTAAGGAAACGGCGACAAAAGCTAAACGTCGGTAAATACGTCGGTGATACAGATTAGCGACGGAATTTCCTATTTTTCCGACGTTTTTGGGCGTCGCTAAAACCACTTATTTTGGTAGTGAACCCTCATGTATCTAGACAGCCGTGAACGTATAGCGAGGTGAGTTGCACTTCAATATACGTAGCTTGCTATGTCTGCCCCCGCTCTCCAGTATTCTGGTTCTAGGGCGTGACAAATACCCATTCCGTCTAGCTAGATAAGAGAGACTGCATCAGTCTCAATACTCCTGATTTCTAACACAAGTCACGGTCCAAAATTCTGATCGCATCCAATAAGCCAACCAAATGTCTCGAGCGGAGCGGGACATTATAGGCAGCAGAACAACAGCAGCGAGCAGACTGCTCAGAGCAATTAGCAGTGCAGGGCCTCGCGTGTAATGACCCGCTCCGTCCTAGCAGAACGCCGATTCAAACGGCAAATGCAATGACTCAAATGAGCCGTCGACCCGAAGAGTTGGCATCGACCTGATAAAGAATCGATGCAAGGCTTACATTGGCCCGTCAAGAGGAATCTAGACTTAGACTTTCAAAGGCGCGCTCAGAGTATCGCTCGGCCGATGCGAACATCGCTAAAGTGGGTTGCTCCGATGAACCCGCCTTTGCTTAGCCTAGACACATAACAATATGGACACTATTGCTAGAATCGCTAGGCGATAACACTGCGCATGCTAATAAATGACTCAACGTACCTAGCTAAGGGAATAATCCCATCTTGTATGCTTGTTTAGAACATGTAAAAGAACTTGGAAAATATAGGAACTCTCGTACCGCGCTTCATGCTCGTGCTAAGGCACAAGCTTACATTCAAGTTCCTTATGCGTTCAACAATGAAATAATAAATAGTTTACAACAATAAAATGGGAAGACTATCGACATAGTCGTTCCGAGTAGAGTATAGCAACATTGGAAGACTTCGAGACCGATGGATCGCCAAGGCGACTCCTGCACGGGGAGTTGCATAATTTATAAATGAATGAATGAATGAATATGTGAATGAATCAATGAATGAACGAACAAGTGAAAGAAAGAAAAGAAAGAATGAATAAAAGATAAGAAAGAAAGGAATGGTTAGCGATAGGTATGACGGGGACGTGCATCGGGGCTCGCTACCCGTGCTGCACGGATGCCGTCGCCAACCTGGTCGATAACGTATTATGGCTAAGTGTTAGCCTACGGCTCAGAGACAGCTGTTAAGTTAAAATGATAAACAAAATTAAATGGTCGTGGACAATCCACTCATATACGGGAGGTAGGAGAAATAAGGGATTCTGCGGCATGATCAAAGGGAGGATCGTGGCCGGCCTAGGCGGAATCAAAGGGGCTTACGGGCTACTTGGGTGTGGACTTGGCCACCCAGGAGACGTAAGTACGAGGTATTTCAAGAGACTGTCAAGGTGTACCAGTCGCACGCTATGATAGGTGAGAAATTACCAAAGGAGAATAAGTCCAAATTGGCTTGTGATGCCACAACCGGTGCATATAGATTAAGTGAACTTTGATGGTGGCAATCCACGTGCAAGTCCTTGCATTGAAACAAAGTAGTCTAAGTTAACAGAAAAAAGCGCCTTCTGAACAGGCTTGATTATAACACACCAAATGATCTAGAGTACTTCGTGCAAATGAGTTAGAAAACATGCCTACGATGTGCCAGGACCTGAGGCAGGGACACGCACTTGACATTGAAAGTTTATATGAATTGTTGACTAACTTGGTTTACTTTGGACAGGGAAGGCCGGACGGTAAATATGGGTAAGTCGTGCATGTATTTCCATGCAAACACTTGAATTTGGCAACACGGGATAGGTTATGAAATATGCCATAAAACTAATCCTAAGGCAAGATTAGAAAGACAATGAATGATAGACGGAGCACAAAAGTAAATAGAACGTGTTTGGTAATGATAGCATTGCGGGCGAGCTAGCCTCCCCACCAGTTCAAAATAATGTACTGATAACCACACAGTTTGCTTACAGGATGTAGGAGGCGTCGGCGGGTGCGGAGCTTTCCTCGAACGTGCTAAGGCGCGAAGCCAACTCTGGATCCTTGGAGCGTTACAAGGAGCTGAAGCACCATATACAAGACATAATGTATCGGAACATCGCCATGAATCATTCCATTATGTAAACCACTTGGCACGCCTTTTATATTTCAGAGAGAGAGAGAGAGAGCTTGAACAATTTGTAATCTCGGCCTAGCGCCGCTTGTAAACTTCTTGAATGTCAATAAAGAGTTTGAATTCGCTTCAATTTGTATTCATTTACTTTCACTACACCAAAACATGCAATTCGTAACACATTTTTTTTCAATTAGTAACGGTTATTACCGTTACACTTTTGTAACGGTATTAACCATTACAATTGTTGACAAACTGTTTCAAAAATTCCAATTTTATATTTTTATTATTTTTATAATTTTTGTAACGGTAACAACAGTTACAAAGTTTAACATAGGGTCACAATTGAATCACATGGTCACCATGTGATGGGAGAACAGTGTTACAAACTGAACCTTTTTTCCCATTTCTCCCGCATATTTTTTTCATCTTTCCCTCTCCTTATCATCAATCATTCTCTTTCTCGAGCTTCCTCTCCATTCCCTAAGTCCCTTTCGCGTCCACCAAATCCCTAACCCTAACCCTAGATTTCCTCCTCCCAAATCCTCCATCTTCGTATACTCCTCCTTTTTCTTTTTCCTGGAAGAGAAAGAAAGCTCCCCGAGGAGCAGTAGTGGCTCCGCGAAGAGCAGCGAAGGCTGCACGAGGAGTCCCGGTGGCAATCGGAGAGGGAGTCGCTGCTCAGCTAGATTGTAGAGGCCACAGAGCGCTGCCGCGTGCCGTAGGCATCTTCCATGGCTTCGCTGCTGGAGGAGGATGCGGAGGTGAGTAATATATTCACAAAATTGGGACCAACCTTCGTCAAGATAGAACACGGTCTCTCCACCATGCCAGACATCTACGTGAGTTCCTAGAGGAGCTATCAATATTCCAGGTCCCCCTCCCTCATGTACATTTCTTTTTCTTCTTTTTTATTGCTTCTTACATATTCGATCATAGTCCTCACCCGAAATAAATCCGATTTGACTTGTAGAATCAGTAGTTGTAGCAAGAGAAAGGTTACCAATCATTTCATTTTTTGGCTTGAGTGAAATTAAAAAAGAAGCAGCACATGCACACTAATGCTCATACTCCCTTGATCCTGCATAACACATACTATATGCTTTTATTCATGTGTTTCTGCATATGGTTCTGTTCAATTTGAGTTTTCTCTGATACTGTATGTAAAATAGCCATTACAACTTAATATCAAGGTATTCCATGACCAAATAACTAATATGAATGGAGAGAGTGTCTGTTGTGTGTGCAGAATGCATTTTCTATTTAATATAGTGTTGTTACAATCCCATGATTATAATAGCTGTTTAAGAATTATTGAGTTTGCTATTCTCTGACTATGTAGCAAAAGATGAATGCCCGTCAATAGAAGTTCATTGGGTTTTGTGCTCAATGACTAGTATCTTTTAGAGAAGCTCTCCTAGATTCCCGCAAAGGGTTTAGGTAAAGAGGTAATATGATAAGATCTTAATGGGGAACTAAACCCATCTATATGGCCAGTAAGCAAAAAAATGCAATGGCATCTCAACCCTTTATCTATTTGTTTTGAACGGTTAAATAACAAATACAACCTTTTGTTTCTAAATGCTCTTGTTTTTACTCCCCAACAAGCTCATGTTTCTAATGTCTAAGCAATGAACTATATTTTTCTTATAGCAATTGTTAACCTGGATGATGAGTTTCTGTAATTTGTTAGTGATATACCTTCGTGGGATCTGATAATAGCCCTCTTATAAAATCTATCAACTACTTGTCTTGTTTAGTAGATTTTCAGTTTCTATTGTTTGATGCCAATTCAAATGTGCTTTCCCTGTCTTTCAATAATGTATAAAATATGCAATGAAGGTTACACTTATTTGACTACTCATGTATGGTTTTTTTAAGGGGTTGCCATCCCTTCACTCTTTCACTTATATGCGTCATAGATATTAATGCAATTCCTAATACCAAATCATATCATCTTACCTCTTCGTCTATACTTTATAATCTAGGGAAACTTGGAGGGTTCTTCTTGGTTGCATGACCTTAAAGTGTATATCTAAAAGGTAGGTCCACCTAGCCGCCAACTTGCCGCCTAGGTTCTATGTGATGACCTTCTCATGCTCATTGTTACCTTGGCGAGGAATTTGGCACCAACATTGAGGGTTGACGTTAGGTTGACAACCGGTCAAAAAACTTTGTTAAATCTTTCATGGAGCTTTATCATGCTTCAGAGCTGACCCCATTCTGATGGGAGAAGGCATGGATGATGGTGATGATGATGTATGGTTTATTTATTTATGTTACCTGATGCTGATGGCATAACCTATCGAAATCAGACAAAATGATTCATTGCTTTTGGTGATTCTGTATCATTTCTGACTATCTTCTTTTAAATGTTCAGCTTGAGCTTGTCTTGGTCGTGGAGAAGTTGCAGGAGCTTTGTTCTATAAGAATTGAGAAGTTAAAAAAACAAGGCATGGTGTTCATTAGTTCTCCTACCATTTTTTCAAAACTGTATTAATTTGAAATTTTTCTCTATGTAGGTACTCTTAATATTTTTATCGAGTAAGCTGCATATATCTATGTATATCAGATTCATGTGCCATTATTTAGTGCATAAAACAAAGCCATAATCCTTAGGATGGTTAAGAATCCGTTCAGAATGTTGTCGGCGGGCTTCTTGCCAGAAGAAGCATATGCATTCACAACCAGTAGGAATAAGGAAATCAACTGTCTAACATGTTTCTTTAACCTTGCATGTTTATTGCTTGATTATGTTGTTACAAAGGTACACCATCATTATCGTCAAGAACAAAGTCTTTATCCTATTTTGTTGTTGTGAGGGACTCCGCCACTATTTGAATACTTTCTTCCATTCAGCTCTGGTAATGGCCATGTCCTCTGTACCATTAGCAAAAACTATATCTTCTTTACAGGCTCAATTTTAGTTTATGTAGTCCTAACCTTGTGAGAAAGTGTCACCCCCATTTCCTGTATTTCGTATTATACTCGTAATTTGATTTTGGCACGTATTTTATTTTCTCGACTTGTGGATTCGGGTTCTCGTAAATGGGTTTTGGACCATGGCTTGGTTTTATTTTGTGGAGTTGGTTTGATTTGGTTTGGTTCATCATGAGTGGAACACTTTAACCTACACTCTACCCTAAACACAACACAATCACCCTCATTATATCTCTACCAACTTTCTCTCTCCTCTTTACTCTCCATTAATTTTCTTCTTCTTCCTTCTTCCACAACTCCCCAACCCATTAGGCAAGTGCACCTTGCCATCAAATAAGCACCACTTTTTATTTGTCCATTAGCTAGATTAGGCCATGGAGAACAACTTTAGAACTTGACATTTTGTGATTTGGAGTTTCCTTTGTTCTAGATCTAGGTTTTTACTATTTTCGGATTTACATGGTTTTGATCTATTTAACTTTGATTTTTGTATGTTTTGATGCTTCCATGTGGAAGAGAATTCGATTTTACTCAAGTTAGAACTTTGAAAATCTAGATTTGGTTTTAATTTGGCTAAGTTATGGAGAATTGAAGTTCTTGGTGTTCTTGGACTTGCTCTCGGCCAGGAAGAACAGCCCTCTGCCTTGCGCTTTTTAGCGCATGGCCGATTGCGCACCCCCGGCCTGTGCTCCTTAGCGCATGGCCGATTGCGCAATCACTTGGCCAGTGCTTTGCGCTGCGCTGGATTGCGCTGGCGCAAGCTAGCCATGCGCAAGCCAGCCATGCGCAAAGTAACCCCTGTGCAATCGACCATTGCGCAATCCACCCCTGCGCAATCCTCCTGTGCGCAATCCATCTGCTGCGCCATCCACTCCTGCGCAGTTGGTACCCTGCGCAGCTCACCCTGCGCAGTTGGCCTCCTGGCGCACTTGACTCCTGCGCAATCCAACCCCCCTGACCCCTTGCGCAAACCTTTTGGCATGAACTTGATTTTGCTTAATATATTTGGAATGACTATTGTACATGGCATGGTATGACAAGGAACTAGCCTAACACGACAGTGACCCGTAGTGGTGCACTCCTGACATGACCAACCTGACTTGATAGTGGCCCGTCGTGGCGCACTCCTGACAAGTACCTTGACATGAATTATCTTGATAACTTGATAGTGGCCCGTCGTGGCGCACTCCTGACAAGTACCTTGACATGAATTATCTTGATAACTTGATAGTGGCCCGTGGCGGCGCACTCTTGACTTGACTTGACTTGTAACTTGTAACTTGACTCGTATAATCAACTTGACACCGTGGGTGTTCCTGCTTGCTTGCTTGTACAATCTACTTGTCTTGTCTTGCATCATGTCTAGGACGTGACTTCCTGGGTACCACGGCCAGGGACTCGCGCTAAATTGGATTAGGCTAATTATTAGATCAAACTAGAACATGAAGAATTCCCAGTCACAGGCAATCTCGTTATCTGGGCGCTTTAATGGACTTGTAGCTTGCCGACGAGTAGAGCACATTTCCAGCACACTGTCATGTGTTGCACCCTCTAAGTCACCTAAGGGTACATTTGTCTCCCGGGCAATGTACCCACCTATAACTCTCAACCCGCGGAAGGATAACTGGATAGTCTGCAGGGCTTGGGACTGGAATTCTCACTTGCATCTTGTTAGTAATTAGGCTTGTGATAACCCTAGTTAGTTAAAGTAGTAAGCCGTAGTATTTGTTTGGCCGATTGCGAATGGACGGTGTCCAGCCTTGTCTAAGTCTTGTCTAGCTCCAGTACCTGCTATCTCCTGAGCATGTTTGTTTACTTATCTTAACAATAAATGAGTAGAGACAGTGAGCTATTCAGGCGAAGGGTTACAACCCCGGTCCTTGTCTGGTTTAAGGATTGTAACCTAGCTCCCGGAATGGTTCCACGTCCCTAGTCGTTTATCGCCCTGTGTACTTTACTACTTGTACTTCTTTTATTCTTATGTTCTGATATGCTGACTTTTGTTCTTATTTGTGGCCTCCTTTGTGGCACTTGCTCTTTCTGGGGTTTGACCCAGCTGGTTTTATGTGGCCAGATTTCGGAGCAGCTCCCGAGGATCTACCAAGCTTCCAGCCCAATGGTGACAACTAGACGGAACCCGGGCCAAGAGTGGGTTTTCCTTTTTGTTTCACCTACTTATATGTAAATTTATTCTTTTGAGGCGTTTAGCCGACGAGCACCTGTTAGCTCGATGCACATTTACTTACTGTCTGCCTACGGACTGTAAACATGATTAACAAATCCTAGGGTTGATCATGTATGACTGAACTCTTGCTAGTCCCATCATTTTGTACGACTAGCTTCATGATCATCCAATATGTAATATTTGGGACGCCTTATATATATATTTGATGCTCTAATATCTTGTAAACTCTGTTAATTGCTTGAGATTGAGACAATAGGCTTGACCTTAAGAGACTGCTGGCTTGTAGTAAACCCTCATATCTAGACAGCCGTGACCGTATAGTTGAGATGTATTCTATTTTAATATACGCAGCTGGCTATGTCTGCCCCCGCTCTCCAGTATTCTGGTTCTGGGGCGTGACAGAAAGGAACGTGGTAACACGGAATAGGTACATGGCAGATAGTGACTTACATGAGGAATGGTATGCCAAAGGGATTTGACAGTAGCATTTCTAGTCATGATAGTCTCTCAGAGAACAACAATCCCATCTAGGCGGTCACTAGAAATGTGGTTTTTATTATGATTCTCCTTCAGTCCTACAAATCTCTAATTGTAATGAAGACTATGAAGTGTTATCTTTTAAACTACTGTTTGCTTGTGTAACAGCACTATAAAACATGCATCCACTCTCTCGGAAGCTCATATGAGTTGGTGATTTTACAGGGCATTTTCTTCCAGAGGAGGATGATAAATTTCTTGAAAGAGTCCGGGCTGCTATTGAAGAGGAGGAGCATCAAGCTGCTGCTGCTGCCGACACAGATACTGCAAAGGATGCTATTGCAACAGCAGAGGTATCACGAAAGACTGTCATAGGTACAAGCAGAGGAACAAATGATGTCGACTTGAAGAAAGACGAGGCAACAGTAAATCAAGAGCCTTTTATTATGATGGAAAGTGAAAGCAGCTCAGGTATGGATCTGAACCATGAGGACGAAGCTGCTGTCAGGGGTTATTACTCTTTGAAACTTAACTAGGATATGCAGATTATCCAGTGTTGCATATTTTCTGTGAACACACAGATTATAATTTTTTAACATGACTGAGAAACTAATTTATTATCTGTTTGTTCATTCTCCCATAGTAGCCACATGAGGATAATCGGTTTTCATATATCACGACAGTCATCTGAGACAACGAGTCCTTAATGATGACTGGAAGCCTTTCTCTGATGGTCCACCAATTCTTTTTTATTCTTTACATGTTAGTTTTTACTAAGCATTAGTGATAAAGGATAACCATCTAGGTTATTCTTTTGATGTATTCCAATCCTCTTCTTATTGCATTCATCCTTAATTTCTTTAGCAAACGATCGAAAAGCTTCAACATTGGTTATAAGCATCGATCCCGGCTGGCCGGCTCCTCAATCAACTACAACTACAACTACAACTTTGTTGATCAGCTAGCATAGCATAGCATAGCATAGCAGAAGAGAGAGATGGAGAAACCTGTGATATGCGCTACGGTCATCCTTCTCGGCATCATTGCCTTCTCCTGCTGCATCATCACAGAATTCAGGAGAACAACGGTACGTACCAACTAACTAACTAGTAATTTCTCCTCCTCACGACTCCCTCCCTGTGCCTTTTCTGCTATATATATACCAATGTGCTGAGAGAGTAGTAATTGTATTTTTCAAGGACAAGGATATGAGACTGGATGGAAGCCTCTGTTCCATGCCTAGACGCCCAGCTTTTGCTCGGGCCGTCGCAGCTCTCGCTTACCTCTCCGTCGCACAGATTGTTGGTACCACCACCAGCCTTCGAGGAAAGAAGAAGAAGAAAAATTCAAAGAAAAACCAAGCTGTTTCAATCATACTCTTAGTCCTTTCTTGGTAAGTAACTAGCTTTCTCTACTCTTCCTCTTTTATATATATATACATACATTGCGAATGCAAATTTAATGATCCAACAGTAGCAGCTTGACCTGCAGTATAAATTTTGATACTTGGGAATGATGAACGCAATGCTTAATTTATTTTCGATGATCCAACACCATCACTTGAACCCAGCTTCATTGTCTGACAAAAAGTAAAACTTTCGTGTCAGTGCCACTTTTCTGTAGTGATTTTGGAAGCAGGGGGAGGTTTAAAGATCAACATCCAAAATGAATCATCTATTGGAAAAGTGAGGACGAAAATATCAGCAAGCACGCTAAAATGTTATTCCACCAAGTCTCCTTCGGTAGTCTTCCTCCATGAGAGGCAGCCCCGACGAAGGGTGACCTTAGGCCCCCATCCAAGCAACTCCATAGCCTTTGAAATATCAGGTTTTCTCTAGTGTGGATCATCAGGTGTGTTCACCACTTCTTTAATTGTAACCTTAGGGTCAATCAGCTGCAGTTCAGGGTCAAGCTAGTTATTTCACTCTCTCAAAGCATAGTCATTCCCTTACACATACAGACACCAGGCAAAAGATGGCATATTCGTCGGTGCAGCACTACTGGCCGCCATCAATGTACTTTTCATAATCACTCTCACCTTCATGACAAAGGAGATAAGACCACCTCGTACAGGCCCAGATGAGGAGAGGCCACTCGACCACCTGCAAGACAAATTGCACATGAATTCAGTCAGGAACATAATGGGACAGGAAGAACAATTGTTTACACACGATGAACCTTCCTTTAGACTTGATGCAAGGGCAGCAGCTATTGTGATGCAAAAGCAACCTGGAAGCATGGATGTTTGGTATCATTTTGGTTCTTATTTTGGCAACATTATATTCTTTGTTAGTTAGTGAAAGTTATTATGTGAGGGATTGTTATTTTCCTATAAGTTCTTTTGTTTTCTAATGTAAGAAATTACTTGTTCCAAACTATTGTAATTCAGCTATGAATTAGTTTTCTTTAAGTATGTTTTTTGTTCTTCCAGAGAGATGTTCTTCCGCCGTTGTTAATATTGTTCATATGTGGTTTAGTTGTTATTCAAATGTTTTATGGAAAGGTTGAAATGATAAGAATCTAATATGTTGCTTATGGTTTAGTTATGAGTTGAATGCACGTTCATGGTTAGAAATAATTTTAAAAAAAAGAAAAGAAATTGCATTTGCAACAGTTATAACCGTTACAATGAGTGGACAATAGTGACATAAAAAAACATTATAGTCACAATAATAACCGTGACCAAAAAAATATTTCATAACATTAATTACCGTGACGAATGGTAAATTCCTAACGGTAATTACTGTGACGAATTGTATTTTCCTCACAGTTATTACCGTTACGAAAAATATAATTCGTCTCGGTTATTACCGTAACAAAATATTTACCACGTCCACACCGTAACGGTTATTACCGTTACGAAAAATATTTGTCACGGTAATAACCGTGAGGAATCGACTATTATGGTGTAGTGTTTCCGCTGCAAATGGGGACACTCTGTGCGACTCTGTGGCCTAGCTCAAATCGGCCGTTTCTGGGATTAGCCTTGCACGGGCGCAACCTAGGCCCGTGCGGCATCACACCTTAGCGAGGACGATCGCTCCTACAGGAGCGGGACGTGACAGATTGGTATCAGAGCACGGCTTTACGTTCTTGGACTTCATTTCGATTCTCTCAGTTTTGAAAGCTCGTTTTGAAACAGAAGAAGTGTATGCTATCTCTCATTGTGCCGTGGGATGTTCAATACAATAAGTCTAATATTTTCAAAAGCTCGTACAAGTACTCGGTTGAACGGGATCGATAGGCGAAGGCATTTGTGCCAAACTATGACGGACTTAAGTTGGAAGGAACCAGTGCTACAAGTTAGCAAACGCAGTGCATGCTTCATTAACCTTACGCTGACAATAGCAAACGAGTACACGAGACCCAAGTATAGTTCGAACGGGATGGTTATGCACGCAGCCTTTCGGCTAAGTTGTGCCGAGTATCGCGCACCTAGACCTTCTGGTGCTAACGAGTTGTGAGCGAAATTTACTATCGCTCTGACGAAAATAAGTGAGACTTAGAACGTATGTTGATAGAGACGCTACTTGACCGATGCTAGTGTAAAACCCCTAAATTTCTACTATTTTATTTTTAAATAAATTTGATACTGATTAAAAAAATTTACTTTTGTATTGTACGTCGCGTAGTTGCATTGTACGTCGCGCGCGAAATTTTATTTTTCGTAATTGCTCGACAATTGCGAATATGTGCGAGCGTACATATTTTTGAAAAATATTTTTTCTATTTTTATAGTTTTGAAGTAATATAGATAATAATTATTTCTAGCTATCATTTTCAAGTTATGATCTTAATTATGAAAAGCCTTTCATTTATACAGTTATAATAATAAATAATTTTTTCTATAAAATGGTATATTAGAAAAGTATATTTATGTAAATATTATTTGTACATACATATATATTTCGTAATTATTTATTAGTTTATTTGAAATAATAATATAATTTTCGAAATTATTATTATTAGTATTTTTAGAAAATATATTTCAAAATTATTGTGGTGATTTAAATCTTGATTTGAATTTATGGATTTATTTAAATAGTTAAATATTTAAAATTTGATTTATCCCATTTGATTTTTAAACTAAAAATTTAATTAGATTTAAATTGGATTTGTATTTGGATTTGGATTTGATTGATTTAAGTTAAGTTGCGAATTATCTATTTTGGGTTTAAACTATTCTAATCCTTATCCAACTGAAAATTTCTACATCCTATAAATAGGCAGGTACTCATCCATATATTTCTATTCTCCAAATTCCACAACTAGAGTTCGTGCCTCGTGTTTGTGTCCAAACAACCTTTTCGGTGTCAGCCGTGACGATCTCTGGTCCGACCCCGGGTGACTTCCCAATAGGTTAATTCTTTTATATATACATTATTCCTTTCAGTGTCGACAACTCCGACACTATACACCACCAATTCCTACCCCAAATCCTCTGCTAAATCCATCTCCGTCGTCACCCCGGCAAGAACCCGTCTTCTCCGATAAGGGTCATCACCACCATCATACGCCTACCACCACGCTCGCCCCATCTCAGCCTCGACTCTGGGCCAACCGCACCACAGCCCCCGACTCCTGCCACCCGGCCAGACCACACCACCGTTAGCCCCATCACCACCGACGTAACCCTCTGCCAACTTCGGCAGCGCCACCCCATTACCATCACCATCGTCGTCATCTCCTCCAAACTCCCCGACCCCATGAAAATCATCACCACCACCCGAAACTCCAGCAACCTCACCACTTCAACCCCGGCCCTTACCGCGGCTCTCTATCGTTGTTGCCACCAGGAACCGCCACCGCCATCAACCTTTCCCCAGCGCCGTAGCGGCCAATCACCACCACCAGTACCCAAAAGAAAAATAAGCAAATAAACCAAACCACCACCACTGTACTCACCTCCGCCTCCTCCATGGCCGGTGAGCTCCGCCCCCGTAGCCTTGACAGCCCACGTCCACCATCTCCACCCTCCTGCCTGACTCACCACGGTGTGCGCCGGCCATCCCGCCGTGCCTCCGCAAAACCCTAGCCGACCGGGTCCTCTCCCGCAGCGCCGGAGCACTGCAGCCTCCATCGCGGTCAACGTCGCATACGCAACCGTCGAGCCTCGAGTCGCGCGCACGCGCATCTTCGAGGACTGCGGCTTCCTCCGCCCTTCACTCATCCTCCTCCGCGCAACTCCGGCCGCTGGATCTCCGCCCCTCCGACCTTCTCCCTCTCACACCCGCACCGCCACTCCGCCTCGCCGCGCGCGCGTCGATCAGCTTCCTCCGCCGCAGCGCAGCGCCGCGCTCGGCCACGTCGCCGCCGGCCGACAACCCTAGCTCCCCTTTCTCCGCCGCTCTTCCCCAACTCTCTCCTTCCCTCTGTTCTCCTCACTCTCTTTTCCCTCTTTTTTTAAGTAATAGTTGGACTACTTTATTGCTGTTATTTTGGAACTTTTGTTTTGTTTTTTTAATTAATTGTTTCTTTTTTTTAGTACCAGCTACTATAGTTATTATTATTATTATTATTATTACTATTATTATTATTGTTATTATAACTACTATTATTGTTTATTTTTACAGTTGACTAAGATTTATGGTTAGTATTAGTATCATAAATTTTAATATATATCTATATATATATTCTTACAAATTACTAGTAATATTATTGATATTCTATATACAATATCATTGTATCATTTTGTCAAATTAATTTATGACTCTTCAGTCTAAAAATGGTACTTTGACAATTTAGGGTTAAAAATATTTTTGTCATTATGTTTCTAGCTATTTTTAAAATAAGGTATCCGGCTTAGATGCTAAAGTATTAATATAATTTTGTGTGATACTGACCTAAAATATATTTTTTTATTTATTTATACTACTTTCTATGGTATTTAAAAATATGGTTATAATGTTTTCTACATAAGTAAATTATAATTTTTGGCTTACAATGATTTTAAAATATATTGGAAAAATAAAACATAGTTTTCGAGGATTGCAAATAGTTTCTAAAATTATATATATTTTATTTATCTAAAAAAATTTCGACTATCCTTCCGTCCGTGACTAGGCCCATCACTCATATTCCCTCCCCAAATTCTGAACTTCATCCGGTTGACCCTAACTAAATTAACCATCTTGGACCCATTGGGACAATCCATGTCGTCAACAGAGGCTCCCTTGCATAGTTGTAACACCGGAGTCGATCTTGTGCCACCTTTATTGTAACACACCAGGCAGCTCACCAGGCGTCGCAACAGGCAAGTATACCTTACTAATTTACTGTCATATTATTTATTTTCTGTATTATTTTGTTTCATATTGTTAGTTTCCTTTGTTATAAACTGCGCGTCCAAGCCACACTTGGGTGCAAGCGACTTTATTAGTCGTTACTTTATTTTATGCATGTTAACTTAGTGTTAGCGGACTACCTTCTGGTTGGAAGATATCCTTATATCTCCTTTGGCTGCGACACTCATACTACACGGTTGGAGACATGTTGCTAGGGGCACGACTTATTGACTAGCTATCTCTAAAGTCGTGTGACGGATAGATGATCGTAACTGCTATGACTAGGGTTTTAGAGACTCGAGCAGTTACAAAACTGGACGAGCCATGGACATGACTGGAACAGTGTAGGAAATATTAGGGGAGGACAATCGCTAGTACGTATGGGAATCCAAACAGGTAAACCACAGTCTTCGGATGGAACTGTGGCAATTTATTTGCAGATACCCTCTGACGTTTTGGACGTTACGGCCGGATACAGATGACTGGATGCCAGTTACGTACACATAGCCTAAAATCCCACCCATGCACATGAAAGTTATCCTCTAAATTGCACATTAGACGGTTAGAATTTTCTTGTATATTTGTGTCTAGAATAGTCTTTTATATATTATTTTATTTTGACAGTTCATATTAGCATGTTCTTCCTGTATCTTGCTACGTCCGTCTGAGGACCTGGTTTTTCTCCAAGTGTATGTTCATGATTTACTGCAGGTGTTCTAGCCAAGTCCATGATCTTCTCTCCATTCTTTCGAAGATGATTACGCTTGGTTCGTCTTGCCATTTTATTGATCGATTCTTGTACATTTCTTTCATTGAGATAGTTGGTAGTGGACTTCGTCTCTGCCCAACGATTAAATCATAAACATTCAAGTTGATTTTTATATTATTATTCTTTTCATTGTGGATGAGATTTAGTTTTGTTTTGGATTACTGTATTTTACAGCTTATGTATACATACAAGGCCATGTACTTCGTATATATATATAGCTGGCATGTTTACGTACTTGGTCCTACGTATTTTGGGACTGGGGCTTTACAGCTAGAACGAACGCGAAAAAAAATGGTTCTTAGACTTTGAGGAATGGGCGAACGCGCGATTGAACACATCGATTGGGAATCAAATAACCTTTTGAGGAACTGTAGAATGACTTGACCCCGAGTGGTGTATGTGATAGCTTCGAAGAAGAATAAGAGTGAGTGTCGAAGATTAGTCGAGTGGCTCGAACCCTGAGTGGTGTATGGACGTTATAGAAATTGTTCGAGCGAGACTAAAAGATTTACGGATAGTGCGAGTATGTCGGCAAGCGATTATATCGCGCAAAGCCTTAGAATGAGTAACGCTTAGTTGGTTGCGACTTTGGGAGTCTCAAACGAGATGTTGTTTGGATGAATTAAGAATGCGTAGTGCAAATTGAGAAACGGTTGAATGGAGATTCGAAACGATAAGGTAAACGGAGGTCTTGGTCGAGGAAACGTAGTGGATCGTACATGCGATTTTGAATTTAGTCGAAGGGATTGAAACTTGAGTTAAGGTAAATTACCCATGGACGAGATCTGTCACTCCCCGTTCCCAGAATACGTATTCTAATACGTGTATTGCTCGAATGTATTTATTTAATATTTATCATGTATTGTTCTGTATTTAAATTCCTTTAATTTCACGCTAATTAATTTTCTGTATTTTACTTTCTGCTTTTGTTCTCTGCTTTAGCTTGCTTTAGCTTCGGCCTAGGTTGGTTTATTTTCGGGTTTATGATGGTTTATCATGAACCGAATCCAACACCCCCATTTAAGTCCCATCCCCTTTCTCTCTCTTCATTACTTCTTCTCATTACTCTTCTTCTTCCTCATAACTCTCTCCACCTACCAAAACCCATAAGCAAGTACATCTTGCTCCACATGAGAATCCATATTTTTATGGTTTATTTATCTCTCTCTCGTGATCCTAAGAGAGTTTAGAACTTGGCATTTCTCATTTTGAAGTCTTACTTTTGGTAGATCTAAAAATTACTATTTTTTCGGATTTCAGTAGTTTTGATCTGTCAAACTTCCTTATTTCCAAGTTTTGTTCATTCCAGATTGTTGAGGTTGTGTTACACACCATTCTGACCCATGGAAATCCCATTTCTAGCTTGGAACGAAGGTTCCATGGGAATTGGAGTTCAGGAGGAACTCTACGCCCACGTTGTTTCGTGTTAGCGTAATATTGAGTTTTATGCCCACGTTATACGTGTCCGCGTAGTGTCGAGCTTTACGCCCACGATCACTCGTGTCAGCGTAAAACTATTTTACGCAAGTCTACTTGACTTGGCGTATTCTTTTTACGCGCACAGCGTTTCAGGCATAAAACTTGACTCTTTACACGAGCAACTTTTACGCGTGGCTCGATCCTTTACGCATGCGATGTTTTACGTGCACAGTATTTCCTGCGTAAAACTCTAATCTTTTTACGCGTACTCCTTGGCTCGGCGTAAAACAAGTTTTTACGCACAACTTGTTCTTTTATTTTGAGCGTACTTCCTTTACGCGTATTCATCCCTGCGTATACTTTGACCCTTACGAGCGCGAGTTTTACGCGTGACGTTACCTTTTACGCATATAAATTCATGCGTAAACCTGACTTTTACGCATACCCTGTTTTACGCGCGTATTTTACCTTAGCGTAAAACTTTGGCGTAGACTAATCATGGTATAAACTAGCCTTGGCGTAATCCAACCTTGGTGTTTCCATTGCCCTATACTTTATTCACTTTATGTTGGCATGATAATTCTCCGCTTATATCCTTATGCCTTTTGGCATGAACTTGATATAATCATGATATGTTAATATTTTCTTTAATATAGATTGTTACATGGAATGTACCATGTGTCATAAATTGACTTATAGATACCCCGAATGACTGGAATTTAACCCTGAGAGTTGTAGACTCGACCATACTAAATAATAGTTGACTTTCATGCCTTGTTACGAATTGATATTGATTGTTATCTTGACTAATAATTGATCATGCGTTCCTAGTTGAAACTAAGAGACTGGCTAGTCGTCTTATTGAATTGAATGAATGAGACACGTTCATATGAATTATGAACTATTGTAATCGACTGGCCGATCCCGAATATTGGCATACAGGCACGTGAAGGCTTCAATTTATTTTTCTACAAAAGCAGCATGTGTATTTTATGGTCAAGGCATGATTATTCTGTGGTTAGTTTTGATTGTTGTATTACGCTATGTAAGACCTACAACCTAACCGCACGGGTATCGTTGTAGAGTTGTGCATATCGTACCCCGTACAAAGGTACTCATTCTGAATGACCATGATCCACGACATGGGATTTCACTCAACATAGAGACTATTAAGTTAAATAAAATAATAATTGTATGGAGAGAATGGATTCCCGAGTTCTTACATGGCAGCCCTCCTTGGGACTATTAAGTGTCTGACAGGCCGGCTGGTTTCCATAGATACTACAAATCTGCCACACGGGCAGGAAGCGGTATCTGCTTATATTATTTATTGTATATTGTATATTGATGACGGACGTCCCACTGGGACTCGTCTAATTCATGATTGGCACAATTGATTGATTGGGTAAACTAGCCTTGTTTGTACATAGTAAGAACTGAGGAATCCTTATTGCATAATTTCAAGGTAACTTGGAACTCACAATAGCAAGCCGTAGTAGTTGCATGACCGTTTAAATTGATTTGTTTGTGTACTGTACCTACTCTATTTACTAACTGAGATGATCAGAATGTCAGGACACGACGGGTCAACTTCTGTCCTTATTTGGTTGGGAAGTTGGTTTGAAGTGTCGTGATGTTGTGTGAATCCCAGTAGCAAGCAGAGACCTATATATTATATCCTTAACTCTTATCACTGGTTTTAATTCTCATGTCGTGCTTCCTTGTGGTACTTGCTATTAGAGGTCTAACCTCTCTGGTTTTGTATGGCCGGATTTAGAGCCGGTCCCCGAGGATTCAGCTTACTTCCACCTCCAAGATGGTCAATACTAGAGGAATGATCGCAGGAGGACTCGAATGGGTTCCTTACTTCCTCGCTCGTTTTGTTACTTACTTTATACTTTGCCGTTTGGCACGGACATGTTAGTCGGATTGTCTTGTATTTACTTTTATATAATTGTAACTAAGTCAGGCAGTAGCTGATAAACAATTGTGTATACTTTGCTACATCATCTGGCTATATTTTTTAAAGCTAGATATTTAGAACATTTTGACTGAGCGTTTGGGACGCCTTGCTGCTTTATCTTATATGTTCTCTATTACTGTTTCTTGTTTGAATGATTGAGACAGTAGATGTGAAGTGACCATAGTGAGACTTTCATGTAGTATGCACCCCCTCGTCTTTTAGGCAGCATTGATCGTATTATACGGTATTCATCTACCCGTAATACGTAGCTGGCTGAGTCATTCCCCCGCTCTCTAGTATTCTGGTTCTTGGGCGTGACAAGGTTTTAGTGTGGCCCATGCAGGCCTGATTTTAGACTTGTGGGGTGTTTTAATTTATAGGATATCTCAATCACACATATTCTCCCTTGATCTCATGATTCGTTGTTCTCAACCCTAGCTTGACATTCTGGTATCTTTTGACTTCATTAATCTTTCCTGTCCGATCGTTTGATTGTTCTCTTGTCCCTTTTCTTAGGGGAACCTCGTCCGCATCCGTCAGAGCTGGACAGCAACAACAAGGGCAGCATGGACAACATGACCAGGTTGGTCAGCAACAAGGGCCAGTACTACCTCAAGAGACTATCCAAGAAGAAGTGATAGTAGAACTAGCAGCTGGACCATAGTATTCGGAGGTTCCAACGCCGCCAATAGTTCCACCTACCCCTTTGGAAGTGGACACACCAGCCCTTCTGGAGATCATGAGAGGAATGATGGCTACTCATCAACACCAGATGTTGGCCCAGCAGCGCATGCACGCTCAGTTGCAAGAGCAGAATGTACTACTCAACCAAGGATTGCAGACGGCTTTGGAAAGAGGGGCGAGAACAGATTCAGGAGCATCAACCAGGTTTTGCAAGTACAACCCCCATCGTTTTGAGGGCACGAAAGATGCCATCTCAGCAGATGCATGGCTTAAGGACATTGAGGCTATTTTAACAGCAGCTAAGGTGCCGGCGGAAGAACGTGTGGATCAAGTGAAGTCGTTACTTCAGGATCTCTCACGTGATTGGTGGGAATCAGAGGAAGTAGGCATCAGACGTCCTGTTGTTTGGAACGATTTTACCGTAAGGTTCAAGACGAAGTACTATGGAGTTGTGGCACAGTTTGAGCTACAACAGAAGTTTATCAACCTCAAGCAGGCCGGCAAGACGGTAGATGCTTATGCAGCGGAGTTCTGCATATTGAGTAGGTTCGCCCCAGAGATGGTAGCAATGGAGAGCCAGAGGGCTATGAGGTTCCAGCAAGGGTTTCATCTAGAACTCTTGCAATTGATAGAGGGACATAACTATCAGACTTTCGATGAGATATTGATGGCAACCCGAAGGCATGAGATCACCATTCAGAGGATCACGGCAAGGACTGGTGGTCAGAAGAGATCCCACAGTCAGATTGAAGGAGGAGGGGGAGTAGCGCCCCGGACAACAGCACCGTCTCTTGGCGTTCGCATTCACGATGTGGCAATGCGAGGGCCAGCACCAAGGCAGCAGCAACAGCAACAGAGGAAGAACTAGCAACCCCCAGTGGGCTGCACTTATTGTGGGAAGGTAGGGCACACTAGAGATGTGTGTTGGACATTGAACGGACTGTGTTTGATATGTGGAAGCCCAGATCATCGGGTTACCACCTGTCCCATGAATTTGAGGTCAGGAGGACCAGTACAACAATTTCCCGTTCTACCAGCACCAGGGGCAGGCCAGTATCGAGGACAACGGTGGCAGTGAGACCGTTGGCACAGCATCCGCTCATGTCGCAAGCTCAGATGTTTCGACAGCAGGGACTGCCGATGCAGCAATAGCATAGTCCCCCCAGCATCACCAAGGCAGGGGCCAGCAGCAGTACCAGGCTAGGCCACAGCATGGAAACCAACAAGAAGGTCGAGGACAGGCATTCACTCTGTCCTTGGAAGAGACATTAGCATCGGGAGATGTTGTGGCAGGTAACATTCTCGTTGCCTCATATTCCGCAGTAGCATTGTTTGATTCGGGAGCATCACACTCATTTATATCTGCACAATTTACGACACGGCTAGGAATGGAGTTCGAGGCATTGCCAGGGAGGTTGAATATACTCACTGGTAATGGGCTCGTAGGAGTTAGTAGAGTTATTCTAGCGTATAGCGTTGTAGTTTGCGAGCATTCCTTACCCGCCAGGTTGATAGAGTTTTCTGTTGGAAATTTCGACGTTATCTTAGGCATGGACTGGCTGAAAGACAGTCATGCGACAATAGATTGTCGTAGAGAGAGTGTATCTTTTGACATTCCAGGCATGAAGAGACTCACCTTAGTCAGATCAGAGGCAACTCAACAGGAGTAGGGAGTAGTAACGGCAATGGAAGAAGTCCAGGTTCCGAAGGTAGTTGAAGAATTTCTAGACGTATTTCCTGAAGAACTTCCAGGTCTACCACCGGTTAGAGATATTGAGTTCAGTATAGAATTGGCACCTGGAACTAAACCGATATCAGATCGAGTTTACAGAATGGCGGATTCGGAGCAGGCCAAGGTATATCAGCACCTAGAGGAACTAAAGAAGAAGAAGTTCATCCAAGCTAGCATATCACCGTGGGCAGCACCAGTGGTACTTGTAGGGAAGAAGGATGGATCATCCAAATTGTGCATTGACTACAGGAAGCTTAATGCGGCGACAGTAAAGAACAAGTACCTACTACCCAGGATCGACGACTTGTTTGATCAATTGAGCAGAGCTAGAGTTTTCTCCAAGATAGATCTTCGTTCAGGGTATCATCAAGTGAGAGTTCGGAAGGAGAATATTCCCAAGATAGCATTCAGGTCGAAGTATAGGCATTATGAATTCTTGATAATACCATTTGGTTTGACCAATGCTCCAGCAATATTTATAGACTTGATGAACCGCATCTTTATGCCATACTTAGATCAGTTTGTCGTTGTATTTCTCGACGACATTCTCGTATACTCTACTAGTGAAGAGGAGCATGAAGATCACCTCAGGAAAGTGTTACAGGTTCTGAGAGAGAACTAGTTGTATGCCAAGCTCAGCAAGTATGAGTTCTGGACGGATCACATTTCATTTTTGGGACATATCATATCAGGAGCTGGAGTAGCATTGGATCCCAAGAAAGTAGAAGCAGTAGAGAGTTGGCCAGTACCCAAGACCGTAGCTGACGTGCGGAGTTTCTTGGGATTGGCAGGTTATTACAGAAGGTTCGTATCAGACTTTGCAAGACTTTCAGCACCCATGACCTGCTTGACACGGAAGGACGTGCCATTCGTCTGGTCGACAGAATGTCAGGCATTATTTGAGAATCTGAAGCAGAAGTTGATATCAGAGCCTATTCTTATATTGCCAATTGGACCCGGAGGTTTTACTGTATATTGTGATGCGTCAGGTAAAGGACTTGGGTGCGTCCACATGCAAGATGGGAGGGTGATAGCGTATGCATCTAGGAAACTTCGGGACCACGAGAAGAATTATCCAACTCACGACTTGGAGTTGGCGGTAGTAGTATTCGCTTTGAAGCTATGGAGGCATTACTTATACGGTGATCGAGTAGACATGTACACGGACCACAAAAGTCTGAAGTACATCTTTACTCAGAAGGAACTGAACATGAGGCAGAGAAGATTGTTGGAGTTGATCAAGGATTACGATGTGGAGCTTCAGTATCATCCAGGCAAGGCTAATGTGGTAGCAGATGCTCTTAGCAGGAGAGGCGGCGCATTTATGTTGACAATACAGAAGCATATCTTAGAAGACCTTCAGGAGATAGGCATCGAGATTATACTTCCCAGTGATGTAGAAATTCTGGCGAGTCTACAAGTTCAATCTAACTTAGTAGATAGGATCAAGGCAGCTCGAGCACAGGACCCAAAGATTCAGAAGCTTAGGACAGAATGTGAGTCAGGACTCAGAAAGGAGATACAAATCCATGAAGATGGTACACTTAGGTTTGGATTACGTCTATGTGTGTCTAGTGGAGATATCAGACAGGAGGTTATGACGGAAGCTCACAGTTCTCAGTATTCTATACATCCTGGAGGGACCAAGATGTATCAAGATATCAAGCAGCACTTCTGGTGGAACGGAATGAAGAGTGAGATAGCTAGATTCGTTTCTCGTTGCTTGATATGTCAGCAAGTGAAGGCAGAACAGCAAAGGCCAGCTGGATTATTGCAAACGCTTTCTATCCTAGAATGGAAGTGGGAGCATATTACCATAGACTTTGTGACCGGTTTACCGAGAACACCAAGTGGTAAAGATGCTATTTGGGTGATAGTAGATCGGCTTACGAAGGTGGCACATTTTCTTCCTTTCAGAGTAGGGCAATCTACAGAAAAGTTGGCAGAGTTGTATATGCAAGAGATAGTCAGGCAGCATGGAGTCCCTGTCAGTATTGTATCAGACAGAGATACCCGTTTTATATCACATTTTTTGAAGAGTTTACATCATAGTCTGGGTACCAAGTTAAGATTTAGCACGTCTTACCATCCACAGACAGATGGGCAATTAGAAAGGACAATTCAGATTTTAGAAGACATGTTGCGGGTTTGTACTCTTGATTTTGGAGGGTCTTGGGAGAGTCACCTGCACTTAGTTGAGTTCTCGTATAACAACAGTTATCAAGCCAGTATCCAGATGGCGCCATTTGAAGCACTATATGGTAAGAAGTGTAGGTCGCCACTAGCATGGGATGATATCGGGGAGAGGAAGATGCTAGGCCCAGAAATGATTATCCAGACAGTTTAAGTGATTAAGGGAATTAGGGAGCGACTTAGAGTTGCGTAAGATCGGCATCGTCATTGGGCAGACCAGCATCGTAGGCCGCTAGAATTCTCTGTTGGAGACCACGTGTTCTTGCGGATCTCACCTACCCGTGGGGTCATTAGATTTGGCGTTCGCGGGAAGTTGAGTCCACGATACGTAGGCCCATTTGTTATTCTTGATAGGGTATGCCATGTTGCTTATCGTTTGTCCCTTCCACCATCATTACGATAGGTACATGATGTATTTCATGTATCTCAGTTGCGTAGGTATGTATCGGACCCAAGCCATATCCTCGATCATTCTGAGCTGGTTGTTGGTATCAACCTGTCTTATGAGGAGCAGCCGGTGTCCATCTTGGACCGAAGGGAGAAGATACTCAAGAACCGAACAATTAGCCTTGTCCGGGTTGCTTGGGGTCATCATTCCTTAGGAGAGTCAACGTGGGAATGTGATGATGATATCCGATCACGGTATCCGCACCTGTTTGACTCGCAAGGTATATCTCTTTCTGTATACCTTGATTGTCTTAACTCCGCATGCTTGTCGCCCTATGAGTAGAAATTACTTGATATCGTAGATTGTTAAATATAGATATGTTACTTGCTATGGACATTTTAAAGTGATTGCTTGCTTAAATTGCTTGTACTTAGATTAGTTTAGCTTTGATGTTCCTATCCTGCTTAGATTTGAAATTTCGAGGACAAAATTTTTCTAAGGAGGGTAGAGATGTCACTTCCCGCTCCCAGAATACGTATTCTAATACGTGTACTGCTCGAATATATTTATTTAATATTTATCATGTATTGTTCTGTATTTAAATTCCTTTAATTTTATGCTAATTAATTTTTTGCATTTTACTTTCTGCTTTTATTCTCTGTTTTAGCTTGCTTTAGCTTGCTTTAGCTTCGGCCTAGGTTGGTTTATTTTCAGGTTTATGATGGTTCATCATGAACCGAACCCAACACCCCCATTTGAGCCCCATCTCCTTTCTCTCTCTTCATTACTTCTTCTCATTACTCTTCTTCTTCCTCATAACTCACTCCACCTACCAAAACCCATAGGCAAGTACATCTTGCTCCATATGAGAACCCATATTTTTATGGTTCATTTATCTCCCTCTCGTGATCCTAAGAGAGTTTAGAACTTGGCATTTCTTATTTTGAAGTCTTACTTTTAGTAGATCTAGAAATTACTATTTTTTCGAATTTCAGTAGTTTTGATCTGTCAAACTTCCTTATTTCCAAGTTTTGTTCATTCCAGATTGTTGAGGTTGTGTTACACGCCATTCTGACCCATGGAAACCCTATTTCTGGCTTGGAATGAAGGTTCCATGGGAATTCGAGTTCAAGAGGAACTCTACGTCCACGTTGTTACGTGTTAGCGCAATATTGAGTTTTACGCCCACGTTATACGTGTCCGCGTAGTGCCGAGCTTTACGCCCACGATCACTCGTGTCAGCGTAAAACTGTTTTATGCAAGTCTACTTGACTTGGCGTATTCTTTTTACGCGCACAGCGTTTCAGGCGTAAAACTTGACTCTTTACAGGAGCAACTTTTACGCGTGGCTCGATCCTTTACGCATGTGATGTTTTACGCGCACAGTGTTTCCTGCATAAAACTCTAATCTTTTTACGTGTACTCCTTGGCTCGACATAAAACGAGTTTTTACGCGCAACTTGTTCCTTTATTTTGAGCGTACTTCCTTTACGCGTATTTATCCCAGCGTATACTTTGACCCTTACGAGTGCGAGTTTTACGCGTGACGTTACCCTTTACGCATATAAATTCATGCGTAAACCTGACTTTTACGCATACCCTGTTTTACGCGCGTATTTTGCCTTAGCGTAAAACTTTGGCGTAGACTAATCATGGTAGAAACTAGCCTTGGCGTAATCCAACCTTTGTGTTTCCATTGTCCTATACTTTATTCACTTTATGTTGGCATGATAATTCTCCTCTTATATCCTTATGCCTTTTGGCATGAACTTGATATAATCATGATATGTTAATATTTTCTTTAATATAGATTGTTACGTGGAATGTACCATGTGTCGTGAATTGACTTATAGATACCCCGAATGACTGGAATTTAACCCTGAGAGTTGTAGACTCGACCATACTAAATAATAGTTGACTTTCATGTCTTGTTACGAATTGACATTGATTGTTATCATGACTAATAATTGATCATGCGTTCCTAGTTGGAACTAAGAGACTGGCTAGTCGTCTTATTGAATTGAATGAATGAGACACGTTCATATAAATTATGAACTATTGTAATCGACTAGCCGATCCCGAATATTGGCATACAGGCACGTGCAGGCTTCAATTTATTTTTCTACAAAAGCAGCATGTGTACTTTATGGTCAAGGCATGATTATTCTGTGGTTAGTTTTGATTGTTGCATTACGCTATGTAAGACCTACAACCTAACCGCACGGGTATCGTTGTAGAGTTGTGCATATCGTACCCCGTACAAAGGTACTCATTCTGAATGACCATGATCCACGACATGGAATTTCACTCGACATAGAGACTATTAAGTTAAATAAAATAATGATTATATGGAGAGAATGGATTCCCGAGTTCTTACATGGCAGCCCTCCTTGGGACTATTAAGTGCCTGACAGGCCGGCTGGTTCCCACAGATACTGCAAATCTGCCACACGGGCAGGGAACGGTATCTGCTTATATTATTTATTGTATATTGTATATTGATGACGAACGTCCCACCGGGACTCGTCTAATTCATGATTGGCACAATTGATTGATTGGGTAAACTAGCCTTGTTTGTACATAGTAAGAACTGAGGAATCCTTATTGCATAATTTCAAGGTAACTTGGAACTCACAATAGCAAGCCGTAGTAGTTGCATGGCCGTTTAAATTGATTTGTTTGTGTACTGTACCTACTCTATTTACTAACTGAGATGATCAGAATGTCAGGACACGACGGGTCAACTTCTGTCCTTATTTGGTTGGGAAGTTGGTTTGAAGTGTCGTGATGTTGTGTGAATGCCAGTAGCAAGTAGAGACCTTGTTAGCCCAATGATTATATCATATTTTTGAATATGGCTAATCAATTAAGTTTAACTAGTGATGTCACTAATATTCATGCTACTTAAACTTAGCATTGTCCTAAATGTTCTATATCATATTGTTATGATTATATCATACTGCATTATACTGTTTTGTTCGTCTAACATGTACTTGCAGACAAGCAGGACATATGCAACAAAAAATTATTAATGGGCCAAAGACGGCGTTACACAAGGAAATTTCTCTGAACTGCCCAACGATCTATCCGGGGCCTCGCATCGGGGGTTCCGCTGCCCGGTCAGCGGACAGGGGTCGAGGGGGCAGCGCCCCCCGTAAGGGGTTCGGGGGCGAAGCCCCCGAAAGGTATTCAGATTTTCAGATCTGTTTATCTTTGGACGATTGCCGTCAAGGAAAAATGTGTCTTCTATGTCAGGAAAAAGACGTCATCAAAAGGGCTATTAGTTTTCATATTTATTCTGTATTTTTCATTTTATTGAGTCTAGGAAAAATGTGAGATTGATCGGATCGGTACTGGCTTAGGTTTTTCTCAGTCCACAAACAAAAATAAGCCTACCTACGTATCCCAAAAATCCACAATTCCAAAAGGCCCAAAACCTATGCAAATTTGGTTTATTCCTTACTGTTCTGAACCAGCAGAACTCTGACAGAACTCTGACCGAGTTCGGTCCGAGTTCGGTCCGAGTTCGGTCCGAGTTCGGTCTGGGTTATTTGAAATACAGTTCCCACCAAATCTGCATCCAACGTTCGTATGCAAAATCCTAGCATCCGAACTCTGCCCGAACTCTACCCGAGTTCGGTCTCCCAAAAACACTATAAATAGAGTTGAGATTACCATTCATTTCAACAATCCAATTTTATCTCTTCTCTTCTCTATCTAAAGTGTTCTGAGCTTTTACTTTCATATCTAAGCCTTTACGACTCTTAGCCAAGCCAGTACAGTTTCTGTTTAATCTAGAGTTTGGTGTTGAAGAGTTGTATCGGAGGTTGTTTTCAGAAAACGTTCCAGTTTTCCAATTGCCTTCTGGAGTCGGTCGTGTGCTCGTCACCAAGCACGGTGTTGTGAAGTCGGTCGTGCACTTGTCACCAAGCACGGTGTTGTAAGAGTTACAAGCACTCAGTTAAAGCTTGTGTCATAGTGGATTAACATTGAGCAAGAGTACTCGAGACTGGATTAGTCCTCTCAGAGGGATACCAGTATACATCGTTGTGTCACTGAGTTTGAATTCTTGACTCTTACTTTACTGTATTTATTTACCGTCTTTTATATGCCATAGTTATTACTTAAGATTTTAATTGGTGATTATTTTCCGCTGCACACGCACACACTCTATTCACCCTCCCTCTAGAGGTGCTCAACGGTCCTACAGACCTATGTATTATATCCTTAACTCTTATCACTGGTTTTAATTCTCATGTCGTGCTTCCTTGTGGTACTTGCTATTAGAGGTCTAATCTCTCTGGTTTTGCATGGCCAGATTTAGAGCCGGTCCCCGAGGATTCAGCTTACTTCTATCTCCAAGATGGTCAATACTAGAGGAATGATCGCAGGAGGACTCGAGTGGGTTCCTTACTTCCTCGCTCGTTTTGTTACTTACTTTATACTTTGCCGTTTGGCACCGACATGTTACTCGGATTGTCTTGTATTTACTTTTACATAATTGTAACTAAGTCAGGCTACAGCTAATAAATAATTGTGTATACTTTGCTACATCATCTGGCTATATTTTGTAAAGCCAGATATCAAGAACATTTTGACTGAGCGTTTGGGACGCCTTACTGCTTTATCTTATATGTTCTCTATTACTGTTTCTTGTTTAAATGATTGAGACAATAGATGTGAAGTGACCATAGTGAGACTTTCATGTAGTATGCACCCCCTCGTCTTTTATACAGCATTGATCGTATTATATAGTATTCATCTACCCGTAATACGTAGCTGGCTGAGTCATTCCCCCGCTCTCCAGTATTCTGGTTCTGGGGCGTGACAAGATCAAAGTTATCATGATTGGAAGATAGCGTGCATGGAAAACATTAGTTTGAAGATACGAGAATGACTAAGGATTGGAATAGATATTGCTCGATGACGAGTTAGCACGAGACAATATGAATTGAGGAATTAAGTTGCATGACTCGAAATTCGTTGCAAAAGGAAGATCGTCAGGTTATGTACATCATCGATGGTATTGAGGCGTATCAAAGATCGATGTATGATAACTCGGGGGTACTCCGATTCGATGAATGATGATCGTGTTAGAAGTTATAATTTCAAAGGATGCTATGTTGGAGAATCTGGATAGAAATGAATGTTTGGAATGAAGAAGGGAAGTGACTTGATTGTTCGGTGATAACCACAACGACAACGATCTTGTCTTGGGCGAGCGCAACTCTAGCCTTGTACATGCATCACGTCAAAATTGGGACGATCATTCCGCGTGAGCGTTGGCATGGTGATTCATGTCCAACGGAAATGATCGAACTCGAAATATCATGACATGGCAATTTTGATTACTTCGACTTGTGGTTTGAAGCGAAGGCGAATTTGAGGATTGATCGGACTTATGATGGACGACTAGGTAAATTCGAGGATTGTTAGGACTTGCAATTGAAGAATAAGAAAACTTGAGGATTGAGTAGACCCAATCCGCGTATCAAAAATGAGTAAGTCTAGATTCAACGCAAGAGTTACGTCCCAATGAGGACGATTATTCCGCGGGAACGTTGACATGGTGATTCATGTCCGCCGTGGATAATCAGACTTGCGTGAGATTGGGGCGCGACATATTGTAAGGCTAGACGACCTTATGATCGACTACATGAATTGGATAGGATGGATAGGTGAATTGTATCAAACATACTTGAAGAGATAGACTATGATAATTGCTAGTACGGACGCACGATATTGACATGTCAAGGATTTGATTGAGGACAACCTATCGTAGGATGACTTTCCTAAAAGAGCTCAAACTTGAAACGGAGAATGTGTTGATGCGAATAGGGTGAACGCTGCTTGATGTTTAGAAATTAGAGTGAAGCGAACATGGGTAGAAACTCCCGTACGAACGAACAAAATGGTTTGACCATAGGACTTGGGGCGAGCGTCGTACGATGACCTTGCACGATGAACCGTAAACTTGACTTGTAACTATGACCTCGTGAGCTGACCTAGCGGATAGGCGGACGACCCTATGCCGAGTGATTGAACCTGTGCGATTGACATTACAGTATCGTCTGGACGGACGATAGACTTTGGACAACAAGACTTAGATTAGGACGTGGAACTGGGGGTGTGAGTGAACGACAGCGAGATTGGCCCTAAACAAGTGAATGATATGAAATCGATATTGTGCAAGTAAAGTTGGTATAACGAATTGAATCATTGATTGGAAGACGTACTCGATGATAGTGCGATACTTGGTCTCGAATCAGACGGAAATTACTTAGACTTGGTCGACTCCGATAAGAAGAAATTGTATTGATATCATAGACAAGAACGCTTGAGAAGCGAATCGGATCATCTCAAGGACCGGGATAAGCGATAGTAAGACGCACATGAGTTCAATTTTAATCAAAGTGAGCTAAAACGATCGGCAAATCGAAACTATCACGAGTAGCTTTTCCGACTTCGCTAATCGCTAAGCTTGGTTGAAATGTACGTATTCGGGGGACGCCTTGAATATGTGCGCGATCCAAACTCAGCGATATAATGAACTCGAATGCAGCTACAAGTGGGTGTTGAGATGCGCATGAACGAATGAGTGAGTTTGCCTCAGCCTACGTCCCTCGCGTTTGATGAATTATAACGCACATCGTGCGACCATTACAGTCCCATGACACGAAGAAATAGCAACCAAGTTGAAGAAACACGGCAATTGAATAAGTACCATCAACTCTAAAATGAATGAAAAGTCATTCAATAAAATCGACCAAACGTATGCGATACGGAACTTGGAAAGGTATCGAGTGTAGTTCGATGCCATCGAACGATAGAGCCGTTCGATAGAAATTATCTAAGATACGCACACAACTTGAGTTAAGGAATGGTAGGATGACCTGCACTCAGGAAGTCTCGAGGACGAGACTTGTTTTGAGTGGTGTATTATGTAATGACACGCTCCGCCCTAGCGGAACGCCGATTCAAACGACAAGTGCAACGACTCAAACGAGCCGTCGACCCGAAGAGTTGCCATCGACCTGATGAAGAATCGATGCAAGGCTTACATTGGCCCGTCAAGAGGAATCCAGACTTAGACTTTCAAAGGCGCACTCGGAGTATCGCTCGGCCGATGCGAACATCACTAAGGTGGGTGGCTCCGATGAACCCGTCTTTGCTTAGCCTAGACACATAATAATACGGATATTATTGCTAGAATCGCTAGGCGATAACACTGCGCATGCTAATAAATGACTCAACGCACCTAGCTAAGGAAATAATCTCATCTTGTATGCTTGTTTAGAACATGGAAAAGAACTTGGAAAATATAGGAACTCTCGTATCGCGCTCCACGCTCGTGCTAAGGCACAAGCTTACATTCAAGTTTCTTATGCGTTCAACAATGAAACAATGAATGGTTTACAACAATAAAACGGAAAGACTATCGACATAGTCGTTCCGAGTAGAGTATAGCAACATTGGAAGACTTCGGGACCGATGGGTCGCCAAGGCGACTCCCGCACGGGGAGTTGTATAATGTATAAATGAATGAATGAATGAATGAATCAATGAATATGTGAATGAATCAATGAATGAACGAACAAGTGAAAGAAAGAAAAGAAAGAATGAATAAAAGATAAGAAAGAAAGGAATGGTTAGCGACAGGTATGACGGAAACGTGCATCGGGGCTCGCTACCCGCGCTGCACGGACGCCGCCGCCAACATGGTCGATAACGTATTATGGCTAAGGGTTAGCCTACGGCTCAGAGACAGCCGTTAAGTTAAAATGATAAACAAAACGAAATGGTCGTGGACAATCTACTCGTATACGGGAGGTAGGAAAAATAAGAGATTCTGCGGCATGATCAAAGGGAGGATCGTGGCCGGCCTAGGCGGAATCAAAGGGGCTTACGGGCTACTTGGGTGCGGGCTTGGCCACCCAGGAGACGTAAGTGCGGGATATTTCAATAGACTATCAAGGTGTACCAGCCGCACGCTATGATAGGTGAGAAATTACCAAAGGAGAATAAGTCCAAATTGGCTTGTGATGCCAGCGACCGGTACATATAGATTAAGTGGGCTTTGCTGGTGGCAATCCACGTGCAAGTCCTTGCATTGAAACAAAGTAGTCTAAGTTAACGGAAAGAAGCGCCTTCTGAACAGGCTTGATTATAACACACCAAATGATCTAGAGTACTTCGTGCAAATGAGTTAGAAAACACGCCTACGACGTGCCAGGACCTGAGGCAAGGACACGCACTTGACATTGAAAGTTTATATGAATTGTTGACTAACTTGGTTTACTTTGGACAGGGAAGGCCGGACGGTAAGTATGGGTAAGTCGTGCATGTATTTTCATGCAAACACTTGAATTTGGCAATACGGAATAGGTTATGAAATATGCCATGAAACTGATCCTAAGACAAGATTAGAGAGACAATGAATGATAGACGGAGCACAAAAGTAAATAGAACGTGTTTGATAATGATAGCATTGTGGGCGAGCTAGCCTCCCCACCAGTACATAACAATGTACTGATAACCCCACAGTTTGCTTACATGATGCAGGAGACGTCGGCGGATGCGGAGCTTTCCTCGAACGTGCTAAGGCGCGGAGCCAACTCTGGAGCCTTGGAGCGTTGCAAGGAGCTGAAGCACTATATACAGGACATAATGTATCGGAACATCGCCATGAATTATTCCATTATATGTAAGCCACTTGGCACGCCTTTTATGTTTCAGAGTGAGAGAGCTTGAGCGATTTGTAATCTCGGCCTAGCGCCGCTTGTAAACTTCTTGAATGTCAATAAATAGTTGGAATTTGCTTCAATTTGTGTTCATTTACTTTCCGCTGCAAATGGGGACACTCTGTGCGACTCTGTGGCCTAGCTCAAATCGGCCGTTTCTGGGATTAGCCTTGCACGGGCGCAACCTAGGCTCGTGCGGCATCACGCCTTAGCGAGGACGATCGCTCCTACGGGAGCGGGGCGTGACATCGCGGCAGGGCGGGGCGGGATGGGCCGCGGGGGGGGGGGGGGGCGTCGCGGCGGGCAAAGAGCTCTCGCACGGGCGATCCAGGGAGGGGAGCAGGCGGCGCGTGCAGAACGGCGATAGTAGGAGCGATGGGTCGCGAGCGGGGGGGGGGGGGGGGGGGGGGGGGGGGGGCATCGCGGCGGCTGCTCGTGGGAGGGTGTGCAGCTGGTGTTTGCTGCCGACGGGAGGTCGCGGGTTGGCTGCTCGTGGGATGGTGCGCAGCGGGCAGTGGGCTGCCGGCGGCTGGAGGGGGTGGCAGCAGTGGGTGTGGAAAACGGGGAGAAGTTGGGGGAGATGGGGGTAATTTATTAATTTATTTCTTTATTTAACGAAAAATTTAACGTTATGCTGACGGAGGATACCAAGTTAAAAATATTAGTTGAAGAAGAATATTAATTTAGTAACTATCAAAGTTTAACGTATCAAGTTAAAAAATATAAATAGTTGAGGGCATCAAATTGTAATTTAACCTTTATACTTTACCATCTAACTCGTATTAGCGAGGACTTTTACAATTATTGTGAAAATACACCGAAATTTGGACTTCTTCTAAAATGATCGATGTCCGCTTTTGCTTTTCAAAACTAACATTGATGACATACATTTCATTAGTCTAGATTTGAGATTGATTATCATGGTTATTTATATTTGTATGTTTTTTCCTAAAAAAATGTTCCTAAATTTATTTGGCAACAATAACGAGGGTATGAAACTTTTGAACGTGCGGTTCAATATTTGGCAAACTTTGATAGCGTTTGGAAAAGTGTTGCAAAAAACTGTTTATTTTGCTGCTTTAATTATACCTTAGTGAGGATTTTATGGCGCATATGGCTATAGGTTTACTTTGTAGGTTTTTTCTTTAACTTAAGCCATTTGGACTATGAAAATAAAATTGGCCATAGAAAACAAAACAAGAAATTAGTTGACTTTAATAATTCCAACAGTTTACAACCACACCATTTGTTGGGTGTATGAGTGCGACTACACTCCTAATTAAGGAGATAAGTTTGTAAATGAACATTGACCTCATGATTGTTATATATGATAGAATTCATTTGACTCCACTTTGAAGAACCAACATGCTTCTTTAACATGCTTCTTTAAGGGTTCGTTGGGATTTAGTGTTGAAAAAAAAAATTATAGAAAAAAAAACAAGTTTACAAAACATAGTTTTGATAAATAAATAGAAAGTAGCAAATCGATCGAAAATATTTGAACATGTAAAATAAAATAAAATAAAAGAATTTTGGATGTCAAAATTACAAACAAGGTAAGCATACAAATGCACTTTCAAATAAGAATAATACATTTGCATCGTTAGAAGAGTGGTCAAATTCTTCCTCTTGTATCAAATAAATTACATATAAACTTACAATTGAAATATGTAACTAAATATTCTTGTAATAACCTATACAACTCACTCAATTGAAGATAGTTATGTGCGGAAAAGTTGTTGATAGAAATTTGTTTAAAAAAATAGTTGATGGTGCAATGAAAAAGGAAGACTAGTGATTTCTTTGTTCTTGTTCTCCTAATATTTTGCAGCTATTACACACTTTTTTATTCGGTAGTTTTTATGTGTAATTACATTCGGAAAAACATAGTGATGAGTAGTTGTTTCTATATCCGAACATAAGAGTAGGGCAGTGGATTTAGTTACTCATGAGGTTGGAGGGAGATCAGCATTTTCGGTATTATTTGCTGGTTTATTGTTGGTTATACCAACTATAGCCATTTGTACTAAGAAAATCAAATTACACTATAAAAAACTAGCTGACCTTGATAAGTTCCAACAACGTACAACCACACCATTGTTGCTTCATATGCACTTGAGTAGTATAATAAATCTTCTTCTTCTTCTTTTTTGAAGCAGTAGAAAAATCTTGAAATGCATGGTTCAGGTTTGATGATTGCTGTCATGATTGTGTCTCCATATTGAAGAATTAATTGCTTCTGCAGTCAAACGGTTCAACATATAAGCATCCACAGTGCAACACTCCAACCATACTCCAAATCATTTCACATACTCCAATAATTAATTTTGGAGTATTCCCTTCATGTTGGTACACAATGGTATAGTCTAAATAAACACTCCAAATTGACAAGTGGCAACACTCCATTTATTTTCCTCCTTATTTTTCTTCATATTGACAAGTGGCAACACTTCAAAAAAAGAATGAAGGAGAAAAGTAAATATGGTGGGCCCGCAAGTAATATAGCTCAGCTAGTGGACTCTCCAAATTTGGAGAGTCTCTTAGCTTTCTACCATTTTTCAAGTGTGGACAAGAGTCCATTGGAGCCATCAAGTGCTACAAAATTTAGTTAAAGAACAATATAGCACTTGACTAGTCCCACTGTGGATGCTCTAACTCCTGAAATTCTGATTCCAGCAGAAGTCGGAAACCAGACATTGTTGTTTTCGATATACCAAAGTAGTAGGGCCTCGTTTGGTTCGCGGAATCTCCCGGTTGGAAAAGGAAAGTGATTACTTTCCTATGTTTGGGCACCTAAAGAATTGAGGAGGAAAGGAAAGTGATTCCCAATGGAATGGGAAATTAGGGGAAAAAGTGATTCCATCCATCTAAGAAGGAATCACTTTTCCACATTGAAGTATTCACTTTCCTTTCCAAATTTCTTGGCATTGCCAACATCGGAAAGGAAAATCAATAGAAATTAAAGTTTCCCAAAGGAAGGAAATGACAAGGAATTGATTTCCTTTTCTTCCTTCCGCGAACCAAACGAGGCCTCGAAGTAAAATGCCTAAATTAAAGTCATTAATTGCTTGCAGCAGTAATATCGTCTTGTGTATAACCCATCAGGTTCTCGCATTGCATTGAGGAAACTGGTGACAGAGAGAATGCAATGGCCACGGCCACCGTACAAAGAACTAAGGACGGAATCGGAAATTCAAGTTTGGAGGACTGGAGCGAATAGATGGGACTAGACTGAAGGACTCATATATATATTAATATATATAATATATATATAATATATATATAAAAAAAATTCTTCAATACATCCAATGTAAAATTGTATCGATACAATCCCAAATCTGAATCATTGGATGTTGATCCAATGGTCAGATTAAAACTGAAGTCAAAAGTAACAGGTAAAGTCAAAGTCAAAGTAAACAACTTTCAACAATTTCCAATGCATTTTCAATGCAATTGTTTGGGATGTATTGATACATCCCATGGTATTGTAGAAATACCATATATATATATATATATTATATTAATATATATGGAAGACTCGTAATCCCCTCCTCTCCTAGAAGTATTTATTCTTCCTTTTATTTGTCCCGTCTTACTTTGTATCCTTCCTTTTTTGTAGGCCTATTGTCTAGTACTAGAATGGGATACAAGTAATGAATTCCGGACCTCCGCAAAAACAGTATAAACAAAGCAGTAAAGGAATTAAAAATTTTTTTATCATACATTACATCATATAAATTATATTGATCAACAAGAATTCAGCACTTTTATATATATATATATATAATTATATATATATATTATATATATATGAAAAAATGGGGGAAAATGGGGTGGGCTGCCCAGCCAGCCACTGTGTAGTTCCGCCATTGGTGAAGAAAGATCAGAAGAGTCTAAATTTGTCTCAAAA